>LNAC01000314.1:396424-436886 GCA_002007465.1 Ailurus styani | reverse complement strand
GTCCTGGGATCGAGGCCCGCATCGGGCTCTCTGCTCAGCAGGGAGCCTGCTTCCTCCTCTCCCTGTCTCTCTGCCTGCCTCTCTGCCTACTTGTAATCTCTCTCTCTGTGTCAAATAAATAAAATCTTAAAAAAAAATAAAAATAAAAATAAAGGGCAACAGGTGTGACCCCTGTACCAGTTGCCTTGGATTCAGTCCTGTGGAGACGAGTGGGCACTTGTAAATAAATGCCTTGTGGTTTTTTCTGTCAACTCTTAAAACCAAAAATCCTTGTATAAGTGGATCCGCCCAGTTCAAACCCATGTTGTTTAAGGGTCAAGAAAGAAGTATTAGACAGAAGTCAGAGCCTTTGTAACCTAATCACAGAAGTGATATCCCATCTTTTTTGCACTATTCTGTTAAAAGCAAATCACTTGGTCCAGCCCACACTGCAAAGGGAGGGGACTACACAGAGGCACCAGTAGGAGTTGGGGCTCATTTGAGGCCAGCTTAGGAATCTGCCTACCGTGGAGGCTTCAATAATTTTTAAGGGTGTAAAGGGACCCTAAAATTAAAAAAAAGTCAGAGAACTGCTAATCTAGACATATTAAATTGGTAGACTATGTGTGGGAAATAATCCCTTCCTTAAAAAGGTATTTTTTGGAGTCAGATCTTGGGCCTGCCGAGTGAAAATGAAATGAAGAAAGGCTCTGATTTTTATGTGTGTCATTTTCTGAAGAGAAGGATAAATAAATATTACATATTTATTACATAGCGGTTTTCCAGCAACATCATTTAGGAAATGACACAAACATAACAGGAAGAATAGCAAATGTTATAAAAGCCAAAACATCTCTGAAATTTATCATAGCTGCTGTGAGAACACAAAGCACAATTTTGTCCTAGTCATTGAAACTTCATGTTCTTAGTAGGAGGAAAGAATGCAGGTACTTGGGATACCTGATTGACAGATGGAGAAATAGCATGTAACTAACATTTGCATTATCCTGTAGGACCTGAGGAGCCAGAATGCTTGCTTTCTCGTCCAGATTTTGAAAAGGTTCTACCACCCATTTGCCACTGTTACTTCAGTGGTCTTAATCTCTATGGGCAAAAATTTCTTTATCTGGTAAATGGGGCCATGATGAAGAAGGTTCTATCTATCTTCAAAATGTCTTAAGATACCCTGCACTGGGGTAGAAAGAAAATGAATGACCAAAGCTATGATAAATCTTGCCATTTAAAAAGGAATGGATATGAACAATCTTGTTCAGACTAAATGATATACACATTTTTACAATAAAATCTTATCACGCTTTTTATTTTATTTATTTATTTTTATTTATTTATTTATTTATTATTTATTTTTATTTTTAAGATTTTATTTATTTGACACACAGAGATCACAGGTAGGCAGAGGGAGAGGGGGAAGCAGGCTCCCCGCTGAGTTATCACGGTTTTTAGAAATTATTTGGGTCATATAATAGATTTTAGCCATATTGGAATTTGTCTGAAACATTTTAGCAACCATTTAAAAAATTACTACCCCAAATTCCTTCTCTTTGAGAATTGAGTTCAAGAGTTGCATGCTCTTTTGACTGAGGGAGCCAGCTAGGAACCCCTGGAAAGATACTTTAAAATGTTTCTGGGGGGCCAGGCAAGGGTGGGGAACCCCTGACTGGCTTAGTGGGTAGAGCATATGACTCTTGGTCTGGAGATGGTAAGTTTGAGCTCCACAATGGGTGTAGAGATTACTTCAAAATTTTTAAAAAATGTTTCAGAATATGAAATAATAGATTTTTGGTTCAGACAGCCCTCCAATAACTCTGCTAATGTATCTCAGTTATAGCAAAGGACAGGACTTTGTATGTTCTTCTCTGGCTTATTGCCAAGTTTATATATCCTTTCTAGAGTATATGCAAGAAATAGAAGAAGATTAAAGCAAACATAAAATTAGGGCGCCTGGGTGGCTCAATTGTAAAGTGTCTGCTTTCGGCTCAGGTCATGAATCTAGCGTCCTGGGATCGAGCCCCGCATGGGGTTTCCTGCTCTTCAGAAAGCCTGCTTCTCCCTCTCCTACTCCCCTGCTTGTGTTCCCTCTCTCACTGTGTCTCTCTCTGACAAATAAATAAATAAAATATTTAAAAAACATAAAATTAGAATGTAAATATGTAGTTATTAAACATAATTTGTCACTAAGAGTCCTACCGACTAAAGCAAAGAAAAAAATGTTCGATGTTCTAACTTTGCTTGGGGAGGGTGTGGGTCAGGGTACAGCAGCAATCTATTCCTCAAGGAAAGCAAATATATAAAATTAAAAATAAAAACAGTTGAGGAATTGTAGATAAGCTTGTCTCAATTTGATGAAGCCTTCAATTCTAGAGATTTACCAAGATGGGGGATTAGAAGAAGAAATTCAAGATAGCAGTATAGTAATAACTCAGGAAATGACTACAATATTAAGTGTTGTGTACCAAAATTATATTTAGTGAATTATTTTACTTTCTTCTATTTTTTTTAAAGATTTATTCTAAATTTTAAAGATTTATTTACTCTCTTTAGAGAGAGTGTAAGCAAGGGGAGGGGCAAGAGGGAGAGGGAGAGAAACCGGCTCCCTTCTGAGCAGGGAACCTGATGTGGGGCTCACAACCCTGAGTTGATGACCTGACCTGAAATCAGGAGTCAGTTGCTTAATTGACTGAGCCACCCAAGCGCCCCTACTTTCTTGTATTTTTTAAATTAACGTAAAAACAGTTGCAGCAAATGAGCCCTTCTATCAGATTTGCTGTTGTTGAGAATGTTGTCCTTAAATTACTTTGTATCCTTTTTACGAAGACCCATCTAAGAAATATCTTTTAGATTCTAAATGACTAAAAAAAGTTTTGCTTTTTTTTTTTTTAATTTTATTTATTTGCCAGAGAGAGTGAGATTACAAGTAGGCAGAGAGGCAGGCAAAGAGGCAGGCAGAGAGAGAGGAGGAAGCAGGCTCCCTGCCAAGCAGGGATCCCGATGTGGGCCTCGATCCCAGGACCCGGAGGTCATGACCTGAGCCGAAGTCAGAGGCTTTAACGCACTGAGCCACCCAGGCACCCCAAAGGTTTTGCTTTTCTTAAGGAATAGAATGCTGCTGTACCCTGACCGCCACCCTCCCCAAGCAAAGTTCAGAACATGGGACAGTTTTCTTTGCTTTAGACAGTAGGATTCTTAGTGGCAAATTATGCATTAGTTTAATAACTACATATTTACATTCTTATTTATGCTGTTTTAATCTTTGGTTTTTAAAAAATTTCCTTCTTTCTGTGTGTTTTATATTTTTTCTTGCTTAAAAAAACTTTTTGAATGAGATTGTTCTTATAATATTTTTTAATTTTTATTTTATTTTTAATTTTTTTAAGAGGGGAGGAGGGGCAGAGGGAGGGAGAGAGAGAATCTTAAGCGGCCTGCAAATCAGGCTTACAAATCGATCTTACAACCCTGAGATCATGACCTGAGCTGACATGAATAATCAGAGATGTAACTGACTGATTCACCCAGGTGCCCCTGTTCTTATATTATTTTTAATAAATGGAAAAAATTCTCAGCCTGACAAATAAAAAAATGGTAATTATAGCAACATTGAGAAATGCTTTAAACCAGATTATAAGAAATGAAAGTAATGATGATTTTCAGTGCTGATTGCACTGAATGCTGATTGCCCAGATGCAGTGAATTGGGTGCTTTCATATACTTGGTGGAATGAAAATCTATACAGCCTTTTTATAAAGCCAAAACATCCATATATTTTGATCCAGTGATTTAACTTCTTGAATATATCCTAAGGAAATTCCCTAAATTTGGGGAAAGCTTTATGCACAAAAATGTTTATATACCCTTTATTTAAAAAGGCTAAAACTTAGAAACCACCCAAATGGAATTGTTGAGTAAATTATTATGTATCTATCTATTTGATGGACGGAGTAATAGCGTTTTTAAAAACCATCAAAACAGAACAATAATGCCAGCTAACACCAAGTAGGCATCTTACTGTGTGCCGGGACTGTGCTAAGCACTTTCTCTTTTCATCTTCACAGCAGCCTTGTGAAGATAGGTACTGTTATTACTACTGTGTTTTATGGATGAGGAAACAGGCTTGGGGAGCCAGAATAACTTGTCTGGGATCACCCAGCTACTAGGAGGTTGAGCCAGGGTACAAATTCTTGAGTCTGATTTCTGTAGCTGCACTTGGAGCCACTTAACCATGGTGCCTCCCTAATGAGAGGTGTTGTTGGGGGAAGCAAAGCCTAAAATTTATTTAATAAAGTATAAAGAGAAGATAATATCTATACTTTTTAGATCTGGAAGAGATTTGAAGTCTCAAGACTCTGCTCCCTCATTTAGAGAGGAGTTAAGTTACTTGACCCAAGGACTTACAGTTAAAAGAAGTCTCCAGAGTTTAGATTTCCAAGTAAAATGTGTTTGCTTTTATATAGTGACTTTTTAAAATACTGAAATTTAGTGATTTCTGTATCTCCTAGCACTATGTGGAAGACAAGAAGACCCTGTTTTTTATTTCCCTTTTGCTTTTATGTTGATAGCTTCTTCTGCCAAGAGTTTTGTCTTTCTCACAGGCTGATATAAATGAGGTGTTGCTACTTTAAAAAAAAAAATGATGTGGGGGGCTCCTTGGTGGCTCAGTCGGTTGAGAGTCTGCCTTTGGCTCAGGTCATGATCTCCAGGTCCTGGCATCAAGCCGTGTATTGGGCTCTCTGCTCCTCCTCTCCCTCTGCCTGCTGCTCTGCCTACTCAGGCTCACTCTCTCTATCAAATAAAGAAATAAAATCTTAAAAAAGACACGTTTATAACTTTACTTGCCATTAAAACATAAGTATGTTGGGGTGCCTGGGTGTCTCAGTCGGTTAAGTGTCCAACTCTTGATCTCAGCTCTGGTCTTGATCTCAGGGTCGTGAGTTCAGGGCCTGTGCTGGGGGCTCCAAGCTGGCCATGGAGCCTACTTAACAACAAGAAACCGTAAGTAAGTTGATAACTGTGAACAGATGGTGCTTTAAATTTAATGCTAAGTGTAACTTTGTAAGTAAATCAGGTTATATGTATATTATTCAATTTTTATATCTCCAATTTTTAAAAAGAATTTGGATTTATAAAGGACCCTTACAAAACAGTGCATAATTTTTAGTCTTTACCTAAATTTCGTTTTCTCCTCCCAGCTTATCCCTCTTGCAGATCTCTTCCTCTTTCCCTCTTTTTGTTTATTGTTTCAAAATTTCTGAAAATATTACATCCCCAATTGAATTTCAGTTTTGAGCTCTATAGTACTTATGAGGCTCCTATTTTCTTAGTTGTTGGAACCTGGGATTTTTGTTAAGTTCTTTTTTTCCTGCCCCTAATATGATGATCTAGGATATATACTCTACCATACAGTTAACTTGTCCGTAGGAATTCTCTTGTTGGTCAGTAATGTAAGTATAATAAATCTTTATGACTTACTAGAAAAGAAAAGGCAAAGTAGCTTGGCTTTGATACTTGTTTTACATACATAATGTTGAAAGATGTGCTTAAAAAGTTAGCTTAAACAAAAAGTACAGGTACAATAATTATAGCACACAAACCATTCATATATTTTTTTAAAAATTTTATTTATTTGATAGCGAGAGAGAGATCACAAGTAGGCAGAGAGACAGGCAGAGAGAGGGGAGGAAGCAGGCTCCCTGCCGAGCAGGGAGCCCAATGCGGGCCTCGATCCCAGGACCCTGAGATCATGACCTGAGCTGAAGGCAGAGGCTTTAACCCACTGAGCCACCCAGGCGCCCAAACCATTCATATTTTGAATGTTGTTTGAATTTTGCTGCCTTTAGGGGTTTTTTGAGCTTTATGTAGAGAGAGAATAATGGACACTAGTCAGTTTCTGATCACCAGTGAGGGTGAAGTATCAATTTCTGGTAATAGAATGAACTATGGTTTATGAAAAAGTTGTGTGGTTGGAAGTTGTATATTTTGCTTTACAAAGTATATAACAGTTTTACTTCTTTTAAACCATTATCAGATTTATTTTGGAGAGACTTAGTTGTTTGAGTAATGTGCTTGTGTATTCTGAATTTAGAAACATTGCAGAAATTTGCGTGTGGTAATTCTTTGGAACTCAGTGCTCTTTAAGGACTTGGGGTAGTTAATATTTTTTAACTTAAGAGTTTAACTGTAGCACATTTTATAAATGATAGACATTAAGTTACTAGGTGAGCTTGTTTGCTCTCTTGCATAAAACAGTCATCTAGACTAGAATAGCTGATTTATTCATTTATTTTAACATTCATTGTTATCCACTGAGTACAGTGTTATACTGATTTACATTCATCACTTATTCTTAAACCAAACTTTTATCAGAAAAGATAGCTCCCATCCTGGAAGAACTCACAGTTCAGTTTGGGGGAGGGGGAAGACAGATATATTAGTGAAAATGACAATACCTTGTGATAAATACTGTGAGAATATAAACCCAAGTTTGCAAGTAGAAAAGGTTAACTTAACCCAGTTGTTTAATAGGGAGGAGGGAGAGGAAGAGCCAGAAGAGACGTGTCCAAGACGACTCAGAATGCTAATAGAAATTAGGTTGGGAATATGGGGGTCAGAAAGTCTACTACATTCTCTGTAGTGGACTGAACACAAGAACATCTAAATAGCATTTTAAGTTTTTAGCCAGAAGAATAGTTAACATTCCGTATAGTGCTTATTATGTGCCAGTCACCATTCCAAGTATGTTCTGTGTATTAATGCCTTTCATTTTCACACCACCCCATTACACAGGCATTAGAATTATATCCCCACTTTATGGATTAGGAAACTGAGGCACAGAACGATGTGATGACTTGTCTAGGAAATAACATGGGTAGGAAGTTGAAGAGCTTGGAAGTCAAACCCAGGCTGTCTGATTTCAGAGTTTGGGCTTTTACTATGCAAGAAGTTAAACTATGGTTGCATTGGAGATAAAGCCTTTTTCATTAACTTGTTTTACCGAAGCAGACATTTTCGTAAAATGTGAAGCAATGGATCCTATCCATTTCTTTCCACTTCTGAGGAATGTTGGACATCTTTACCTTCTCCTTGCCTCCAAACTTGCCCCAGTTGCCAACCCTCTTAAACCTCAGCCTGATCCAACTTTGTTTCGTCTTCCTTGCATAACCAGCCTTTTCCTTCTCTTCTTTCCTTTTCTCCAAGCTTCTTTGAACACAATGTAAACTCATAAACTCCCTTCATCTGCTACTGGCCTTTACTTCCCTCCTCCATCCGTTGAAATCTGGGTTCTAAAGAGAGATTCATGAGGATGCTTGCTGGATTGTGGAGGACCAGCCTATAGGGCTGTGCTTTCTATTTTTAATTTTGCTAATAGTGCTTGGAAGCCCAAAGTTTATGAGTGGAGAAGGCAGTCAGGTGGAATCTGCCAGGCCTGGGAGCTTTGTTGGGATGTACAGTAGGAGGACAAGGAAGCAAGGGAGTGGAAAATAGTGACAAGAAAGTCATTAATGGACCTTATGGTTTCAGTGGAATTGATATGGGAATGAGAAAGGAGCAAATTAATGGTCTCAGGGAACGTGGAGGGCAGGAGGTCTGCCTAACTTGTTGAGTTGGAGACTAGTAGGTTTTTAATGTGTTTGAGGGAGTGACAGATCCAGGAGGGGTGGGGTTGCATTGAGAGAGTTTAAGGTGTTAGAGAAAGAAGAGTTGCAGGTGATGATGGGGCTCAAGATCTGGCCATAGGTGTGAGTGACTAAAGGAACAGTTACTTAAGTGGAGGATATTGATCCCCTAGGATGTGGAAGGGCCTTGTGTGTGCAGTGAGCCCTGTGATGAGCCATGAAAGAATGAATGCAGAATTTGCAAAAATGTTCTTTATTATCTCTGCCCCTTGCTAGCTGTTAGATGGAAGATACTCATTTTATTAATGGGGATGTGTTTACTTTTGTAATTGACATTTTATTTTTGTTTGCATAGAATAATACAAAGGCTTCAGTGACAAGGAACATTATTTGTAGGATCAGATTGTTTTATGTGTCCTCTTTTTAGTGTATTTCCTAGCATAGCAGTATTTCGACCTTATCTGTTGTTCTGGGCAATCTCTTCTGGTGTTTTCTTTCCAAAAGTCAAAGAAGAGAAAAGAATGTGAGACGAAGATGTGGATGAACACTGATCTTTACTAGTTCAGAGTGTTTGAATTATGCTGATAGTTTTGGGGAATGTTCACCTGGGTCAGGTAGAAAGAAAGCAGTAATCATGGCTTGGGAAATACTGTTGTTTTCTTTTTGTTGTTCTTGTTTATAGGTTCTTATCAGAATTTGAATTATGGTGTTTAAACTTTAGTAAAAATGGAAAATGATGCTTAATAGTGCTTTTATTTTTGATGATGTCACTACAGGAACATCAGGGGAAAAAATGTAATCTTATGTTTGAGAGAATTAGTTTATTGTTAGCCTCCCCCTGAAAGGATACTACTTTGGGGCTGAACGTTGATGTACACAAGCAACAAAGGTAGTAGAGTAGTATAGTCTGTTGGTTTTCTCTGAGCTTTGGGCATAACTGTACCTTTATTGGACTCTGGAAGCCCCCCCCTTTTATTTAAATCAATAGAGTGGATCAAACACACTCTAAAAAATGGTTTCTGGTAATCTCATAAACAGAGGATATCTAAGTGCCTGGAATATATTATATACTTCAATTTTCTGGGCATTATTTTAAAAATATATCTTAATAACACCCTGTCTACTTCTATTGTAAGTTATTTTCTTTCTTCAAATTTTGTTACCTTTCCTACTTATGTTTAGATTAGATTAAAAATGAGTACACATACACAGACTTTATTTTGCTAGGATTCTATAAAAATAAATTAATATGTTATTTTAGTAGTTTCAGAATTGTGTTCCTCAGGAGATCAGTAAAAATGTAACCAACAACAGTTTCAGATAATAGTGAGATTGATGTGTGTGTGTGAAAGAGAGAGACATAAGAAAATCTCATCAGCAAACTATGAGGTTTAGCTTTAAAGCTGATGTTGGATTCATTTGTACCTCAGAAAATTAGAGCTGATATTTATGAATATTTTCCTGAGTATGGAGAGAAAAAGTTTAGAGAGAGAGTTTTAATTAATGTTAGTGGGAAATTTTAATTTTGATTTTCTTTCATGTTTTCTCCATAGCAGGTACTAGGAAAATAGCATTTTTCCATTGAAGGGTCATACTTCTTAGAATTCTCCTGGTTTGACAGCCTGAGCTTGTTGTTCTGACCATAAGGTATTTCCTGCTTGACATAATAGGCTTTGCAAAGTGAGTGAGGACACCATACCATTTTTGTCATCACTGAATATATGGTGTCATAGGCTTCATGATGTATAATGTAAAATGATTTTCTGTATTTTGTCATTAAGAGATAAGGATATGACATAGATATGACATAAGATAATATGAAACTTTAACTGTTTCTTGATACATTGATTATTTAAGTCAAATGTCTTTCTTTTCTAGGGTTCTCCATGTTTTTAAATGTGCTCTCTTATCTTTTTATGTCATAACAAGATCACTCTAGATGCTTCTACAAATAAAAACCATCCTGTCTGTTATTAGGATTATCTGAACAGACCTCTGGAGAGTCTATATTTAGAACCAGTAGCTCAGGTTTCATGCGTTATGTCTTTGCACAGATGTTTGCAGTTTCTTTGTAGAATATACCTGCAAGGGCGCCTGGGTGGCTCAGTGGGTTAAGCGTCTGCCTTCGGCTCAGGTCATGATCTGGGGATCCTGGAATCAAGTCCCTCATCAGGCTCTCTGCTTGGTGGGGGGCCTGCTTCCCCCTCTCCCTCTGCCTGCCTCTCTGCCTACTTGTGATCTCTCTCTGTCAAATAAATAAATAAAATCTTTAAAAAAATATATACCTGCAAAACAGCAGTCCCCACCAATTCCTTCCTGAAAGACTTGAGGAATTCAGCTGTGCTTTTCCAAAGTGCTATCCAAATTTAATTCCTTTTTAGTTTCCTTTTTTAGCTATTGAAGAAGCCCAGGCAGAAATTGCTAATACGAAATTTTGTAGGGGGACCTAAGATCCCCAGGTCTGTTTTCAGTGTTAATTTTTTCTCACCACGAAGGGGAACTAGCACCATAATAAACTCCATTGTTGATAATTTGAGAGCACAAACCAGATAATTACCTGTATTCTCTATAACTGTGTAGTTAAGTTACAGCTTTTATTAGATTTGGGTTTTTACTTTTTTTTGCAAACTCCGAACGCAAGAATGTTCATAACTGAGCTACAAGTGCCCAAATGAATAGTATTTCAGGCTAATAGAAAAGGTTAAAAAAAAATTCTCTCAGAGTGTAACTGCATTTGATAGTTTTCTTGCTCACAGCAGCGTCAAGTTAACATGGATGACTGATTTATAGCTTTCAATCTGATGTATGTTGACACTAGAGAAGAAAAGCACATATCCCTCTAGGATGGCATTTCTAATATTTCTTATGCCAGAGATTGCTGGCTGGCATTTTGCCAGGAGCTTTGGGTATTGACTGATTTATGTATATATTTAATTCAAATTTACATAATCTAATTGGGCCTTCGGGTTTTTTAAAAATGGCCTTGTTTTATTGCAGTACGGTGTTCATTACAATGCATATTTTTAAATGGACTGGCCCAAAGAGCCCGTTGTGATGAGTTTGCTAATGAAATATGTCTGAAACTTGGATAAACTTGATCATCAAGGGATAGGTTCACTTGTGAGGCCAAGAGTTTCACTTCAAAAGGGAAGCCTACAGTACTTACTTTTGATGGTTTGAATTATGCTTTTATTTCTCATCAGCCTGGGTTTGTAGCCTCTGAGAATTTTACTAACTCTCTTGTACAACAAGGTGTCATTTTTCCCCCCACTAACATGTTTCATCCTTTATATTTCTAGTTTTTTTTTTTCCCAGAGTGAAACTTGGAACTATATTAAGGTGTGTTTTTTTTTTTTTTTAAGATTTTATTTATTTTAGAGAGCGAGCGAGAGCGAGTAGGCATGGGGGCACGAGTGTCAGCAGAGGGAAACAGAGGGAGAGAGTCAAGCCGACACTGCACTGAGAGTGGAGCCAGATGTGGGGCTCGATCCCAGGACCCTGGGATCATGACCTGAGCCGAAGGCAGACGCTTATTGACTGAGCCACCCAGGCGCCCCAAGGATTTTTTTTTTAAAGAAAGAAATTTCCTCTAGATTTTTTTCTTTTTAACTTGGTGCTAGATTTGTTTGTCTCAGTTTGGAAAAGAACAGAAAATACTGGCTGAAGGAAATTTTAATGTCTTTGCTGTATTAGTTTATTTTTTCCTATTTGCTCCCTGCTTTTACGATGCAACTAGGAAAAAAAGGCAACCTTTTTTTTTTTTTCAAGAGGAAAACTTTGGACAATCCACTTCAAACCAGGAAAATGCCTTAGTGTTCTTTTAAAAACATAAGATAAGAATATTAATCTAACTTAAAGGTTATAATGGAATACAGATAAAACATTTAGTAGTCTCAGTTCTATTTAATGAAAATTTGAGCACCATTACGAATGTTCTTTAGCTGCAATGTACCTGAATCTCAGTTCCCTGAGGGCAGCCGCTGAGCCTCTTGTTGTCCTTACTAATATGCCTAAACTAGTGTTTGGCCCTGAAGGTAGACAGAATATTTATTAAATTGGATTTGACATAGGGGGGTGATTCTCTTTCTTTGAGTATTTAATTATAATTCATAGTAGAGCTGTGTTCCACATGTATCTTGATTCTTGCTGTATAGAAAGCTAATGCAGAAGACAGTATTAGTTTTATTCATCATTAAAAAGCAGCAGTACTCCTAAACATAGAGGATCTTGAAGCTAAAGTCAGAAACATTGGTCCTTGGCTTCAGCAACTGAACATATAGGATAACATTCTGTTTTTGATTATCAGAGAAAAAGGTGATTCAGGTAATTTCTTTTTTTTTTAACAGTTTTTTTTTTTAAGATCTTTATTTATTTATTCAACAGAGAGAGAGAGAGATCACAAGTAGGCAGAGAGGCAGGCAGAGAGAGGAGGAAGCAGGCTTCCTGCTGAGCAGGGAGCCTGATGCGGGGCTCAATCCCAGGATCCTGGGATCATGACCTGAGCTGAAGGCAGGGGCTTTAACCCACTGAGCCACCCAGGCGCCCCTCAGGTAATTTCTTCATCTGTCTCTTCCTCCTCCCCCTCACCCAGTGTATAAAAATTTTTATTTAGTTGGAATGCCTGAAAATGGTATGTTATGGTAATTTTCTTCCATTGGGTGATTTTTGGTAACTGTAATTCACAGTAATGTGAAAGATTTACATTCTATAACATTCCATAACATTTATTGTTTCTCTACTGTCAGGAACAATTTGAAGAACTGGATATATTTAATAGGAATTGTTTTCCTTAAGTAGATTATCATCTAAGTGGTTTTTGCCTGGAGAGATTGGGGCAGGTAACGTTAACTGCCTTGAAGGTTTTTCACAGTTTACAAGCCTGGGGCCCTAACTCTGGTTTGGTATGTTTAGTGTGGTATATGGGTTCAGGCATCTGTTTTTTAGAGCTTTTCAGATGATCCTAAGGCATGTTTGCTTTTGAGAATTATATTTACCTACAAATAGGTGAGTGCAATAAATTGTTACAGGTGCTGTGAGAGAGAACTGTATTGGGTATTGTGAGGGCACAAAGAAAGAAGTCCTAGCACGTATCTCAGGAAAGGTTTCATGAAAGTAGAGACACCCTCCTGAATCTTGTTGTTCCAAGTGTTTTAGAGTAGAGAGAACCCCTTGAATCCACAGAATAGCCCAGGCAAATTCCAGTCTAGAGAGCAATGTGAGCAAAAAGACTGATTAAGAAACAACTGATTAAGTTTTGGAAATTGCAGTAATTGGAATGATTAAACTATAAGGTGAAGATGGTAAAAAATAAGATAGTTTTTATATTGCCAGACACAAGGAGACATTAAAAAGTATTAAAAAATGAAAAAAAAAAAAAACCAAACAAAGTATAAAGAAGGGAGAATAAGATTAGACCTGAACTTTGGAATGATACAGGTGACAGTATGGAACATGGATTTTGGGGCAGTGGAGACTGGAGGTGGGGTGATGGGTTGGATATAGTCACAACAATTGGGCCCGAGTGATGGGAGAGAGGCCTACACTAAGGGAAGGGGATTGTAAGCAGCTGGGGAGGAAGGAAATTGGAAAAAAGAAGCTAAGGAGGTGGAATCTCTGAAAATTTGTGACTGATCAGATTTAGGAGATGAGGAAAAGAAAGTGATTTCTCACTTGTATGGAGAGTGTGGATGATGTGCCAGATATCAAGGTGACGGTTTAAAGGGCTCATTAAGTTTTGGAAGAAGATGATGGGGTGAGGATATAGTGGCATTTCTCGGCAATGGGGCCGCAGTGGAGGGATTTACCTTGGGTAGGAGAAGGTGTAAAGAACATCTGTTTTGTGTGGAGGGTCTCACTCCTTCCGGCTTTTAGCCCCTGCCTAATGTGTAGTGTGTGGTGCCAGCTCTGCTCTGGCGTTTGGGTTGTGTTCCCCCAGGCGAGTGATCAGTTCAGGTGAATAATTTCTCAAGAGAAGCCAACCGCAGCTTCTCTTTTCGCTGGAGTGAAATGGGAGGAAGTATCCTTGCCGGGCTCACAAAGGGCAAGAGTCGCTGCAGTTAGCTAGCTACCATGTGACACCCAAGAATAAAGTCCAAGAAAGAAGAGAGACAAATTGGGGAGTGGGGGGAGAGGCAAAGAGAGAGAGGGAGAAGGAGAAATCAGGTCTTGAAGATATTGTTTAAGGGTTGGTAGTGTGGTCTACTTCTGGCTATTCCAGTTATTTGCCCCCCCCCCTTTATTTTTACTTATCTGTTTGTAGTAGGTTTCCCAAGCTTTGAAATTGATAGGATCCTTAACTGGTAGAGAAATGATAGTGATTTGTTGTTGTTGTGGAGGCAGGAGAATAAATGGTGGAAATAACATGAGTTTTTAGCTGAAGAATTGGTGAGCACATTCACACCAAATAACTGAGTTCTTAAGTTGAAAACAGCTGCAATTAAGTGACTTGTTAAAGATCAAGCATCTGACAAGTAATAGCTGAGAGTAGAATTCAGATCTTGGACTTATAGCTCAGTGATTTTTATACCATATTGTCTTATACTAACAGAAGAGTTCAAAAAAAAAAAAAGATGATCTTTTGATGGGCTGCCTGTGGATAAAGGGAGAGATGATCCCCCCCCCCTTTCACGATGGTATTGGAAAAACTCTTTGGGGTATAGCAGTACAATGACTTTCCTGCTCTGAAGAGCCTCAGTGCATATCTATTGATATATTAGGGTCTGGGTACACTGGGTATAGCTACACAAATCTTTATTTTGAGGCAGTCATAATTTCGAGTTGCTTCAGGGAGAGAGATACTTATAAAGCAGTAAAATCCTGTTTGAATGTGGCAGTGCCTTTTCACTGTCTGGATGTTCTTGTGGAAGATGTCTCCCTAGGACCTTTAATTTTGTTCCTAAATTTATAACAGAGCCACTTCTTGATGCTATCTATTGCTCAAGGTACTTTTGGTGATAAGATTGTTATTAAGTTGGGTAGGTGAGCTGTAGTCTGTGTCCTGCAGGGAGCCATTTATTGTTTTGTACAAGAAGAGGTAGTGCTGAGGAATCATGTCTCATTTTGGGCATCAAATGGTTTCTCACTTTAAAATCTGACATTGGCACTACTTTTTCTTTGATTTAAACAGAAATACCAGCAAAGGCTCTTATGAGCATGAGAAAGATAGCTTAAAAACAACGTCTTTTGAGGCATTGGCTCTATTTTATTTGTTCTATGGAAAATAAAAATGAGGAAGAACATTACAGTAACATTATATATACCTATGTCCAAATGATGAGAAGTAGATGGCAGTTTGGTCCCGTGTCAGTTACTATAATTCTTTCCCCTAGAAAAATATCTTTCTTTTGAGCCCCAATATCGATTTTCAGTTGGAAGTGTTAGAAATACATAGGACTAAGAATATATATATATAATAGCTTCAAATCTAAAGAAATTTGCTGAGAAATAAAACAAAAGCTTTGTTATACACTGTTTGAGGCAGAAGAGTATTGGAGAAAATGGAAAATGTAGACTATAAATGATTGGCTTTTTAGAAAATACTGAGGGATCCATTTAGACAAGACTTTGGCCACTAGTTGTAATAATGCCATCCTGTATTGCTCACTGTGTTTAGCTGTGTTACCTTATTCAATACACAGGGGTCTTAGGATGCCGATAGTGTTTTTAACCATCATTTTACAGAAGTCCTGAAATTTAGGTTAAATACCTTGCCCAGGGTTTCAAAGCTAAGCTATAAATATTAGAACTGAGATTTGAACATAGGCACGTTGACTCTCATGTCCCACTTTTAACCAGTAGGCTCTGCAGCCTCCAGTTGTGTTGTAACTCCAGAAGTGACCACAGATACAATTTACCTCATTTAAAAAAAAAAAAGATTTTATTTTCTTTTTTGAGAGAGAGAGAACACGAGAGCGGAGAGGGTTAGAGGGAGAAGCAGAGAGCAGGGAGCCCAGTGCGGGGCTTGTTCCCGGAATTCCGGGATCATGACCTAAGCCAAAAGCAGATGCTTAACCGACTGAGTTACCCAGGTGCCCCAAAATCTACCTCATTTTTTGCTATTTCTCATGGCTTGGGTATATCTCCATCTTTTGGAGGCAATGACAAGAATTAGCAGCTCCTCCCTATCATATTTATTCCTTTTCTGAATGTGATCTTTAGGCACTTTTTGGTATCCTGGCTATTATCTATCTCTATTCTTTATTTCCTTCATAGCACTTACCATAAATTGCAAATCATTATATAATTGCGTTTTCTTTGTTTACCTTTTTTGTTTTGTTTTTCCCCTCACTAATAATAATATCCTGTATTTATTGAGCCTTTCCTAGTGGTCTGGTTTGTTCTGTATATTTTACTTCTATTATTATTTCTAACAACTCTTTCAGATAGATAACAGATAAGGAAACTAAAGCATGGGGAGTTTAAGAACTTGCCTAAATTTACACAGGATTCAACATGGCTTTTGCTCTTAATTAGAGGCTGGCAAACCTTTTCTGTAAAGGGCCAGATGGTAAATATTTTAAGCTTTTGAGGTATTTCAAGAATATGATATAGATACTTTTTTTTAATGTGGATACTTCTATAATAAGAAAAAACAAATTTCCATGCATTTCTAGTTACTGCAATTCAAAATACAATAGTTGAGTAAAAATTTTTGTGATATAAAGATTTTATTTAATTGTCAGAGAGAGAGCACAAGCAGGGGGAGCGGCAGGTAGAGGGAGAAGCAGGCTTCCTCCCCGCTGAGCAAGGAACCCAATGCGGGACTCAGTCCCAGGATGCTGGGATCATGACCTGAGCTGCCCAGGCATCCCTGAAATAGGTTTATTAATGAGAATAATATAATTATTTTGGGGGGAGAGGTTAACATTTCCCTTAATTGGGGTTCAAAGTTAGTGTCCCCTGTTATCAAGTCAACTGAAATGTTCTTCTGTAAAAACTCTTCTTAGCCTGTGGATCATATAAAACAGGTAACAGGGTAGATTTTTGCTTGCAGTGTACAGTTTGCCAACTCCTGTCCTTAAACAGCTATCGTGGCATTTACTCTTTCTAAGGCAGTGATTCTCCGTCCAGGGTGGACATGATAGTTACCTGGAAGCCTTAAATTAGAAGGCTCCAATCACTATTCTGGGAGCTACAAACACAGTACAAATCCCTGCTTTTATGGAATTAGCTGATGTTAAGTGCTAAGTAGAAAAACAAAGCAGAGAAGGGAATATAGGACAGGGTGTATCGGGAGGATTAAGATTTTAGGGTCTCTCTGAGTAGCTTGAAGCCCCTGTGTACCTCTCCCCAGGGGCATATTCCTTTCTCCAAAACTGCAGGTAACCATCCTTCTTCATACATACGTAGTGTAACTCTATATAGTGCTTCTAAAACATATGTATATATGATAAGATAGAGTTTCGTACAGTTTTTTACATGTAATATTTGTCAAATTTATTCATGTTAATATGTATCACTGTAATCCGTTTATGTATCTGTTATCTATCACTTTGTAACAAGCTCCCAAACTTACCTTAAAATAGCAACCACTGTTGGGTAAGCTAGGTGGGTCAGCTAGGTGACTTGCCCGTCCTGACTAGGCTTGCTCACGTGTGTCTGGCCAGCTGCTGGGGTTGGCTCAGGTTTGGGTAGGTCAGGATGCTTTGGTGGAGACAGCTTGTTTCTACTTCACGTATTTTATCCCGCAGAAGGTTAGCCCGGTGTTCACCAGGCGGTTGAGCAGGGTTATAGGAAAGCAAGAGGAAGTGTGCCAGGCCTGGAGGCTGAGGCTAGGAACTGGCACATTCTTTTATTAATGCACATTAATGCACATTTCTACTGTTTCCAGTTCTTGGCACTTGGAAGCAATGCTGCTGTGGATAATCTTGCATGCATCTCCTTGGGTACATGTGCTGCAAGAGTTTCATTAAGGTGTGCGTGTGTGTGTGTGTGTGTGTGTGTGTATGTGTGTATGTGTATGCGCGTGTACACGTGAGAGAGTATGCATATGCAAATGTGTGTGTACATATGTAACCTGGAAGTGAAATTGTTGTGTTATAGGGTATGCACATTTTTAGTTTGACTAGATATTTCCGGAGTGACTGGATCAATTTACATTCCTACTAGTTGTGTGGTTCTCGCTGCTCCCACATCTTTGCTGAGTTTTCATTTTTACCAGTCCCAGTGGATGTGAAATGGTATCTCCTAGAGGGTTTAATTTGTATTTTCTTTCTTATTAATGAGATAAGCACCTTCTCATATGCTTATTGGTCATTGTGTCTCTTCTGTGAATTGACAGTAAATATATTTACCCATTTTTAGTTGGATTGTTTTGTCTTTCATTGATTTGTAGTAATTTTTTGGATTCCAATCCTTTTTTGGTTTTATTTGTTAAAACATCCTTTCCCAGTCTGTGGTTTGTCTTTGGATTTTTTTTTTTTTAAAGATTTTATTTAATTATTTGAGAGTGAGGGAGAGAAGGTGTGGGGAGGGGGAAGAGACAGAAGGGGAGGGAGAGGGACAAGCAGACTCTGGGCAGAGCCAGAAGTGGGGCTCAATTCCATGGCCCTGAGATCATGAGCTGAGTAGAAAACAAGAGTCAGAAGCTTAACTGACTGCCACCCAGGCACTCCTGTCTTTGCATTTCTTAAATGGACTCTTGATTAACAAAAGTTTCTAATTCTAATACTGTTGGATTTTTAGCCTTTTCTTAAATGTTTGTACTTTTTATGCCTTATTAAAGAAACATTTCTTTCCTTCTGCACGTTCAAAATCTTACATTTTCTTGAAGTTATGAAGTTTGTTTTTTCACTTTTTGGTCATAAATCAACTTGGAATTTATTTTTGTGTATGGTGTGAGGTCAGGACATTTTTATGCATTTACAGTTCTTCCGATGCGATTTGTTGAAATTTTTTTTCCTTTCCTCTGCTTTTATGCAATGTCAGCTCTGTCATACATTTTGAGTTTCTATGCGTACATAGGTTCTGCATTTCCTTTAATGTGAATTTCATATATAGTGTCGGGGAGGAAGACCTTCCTCTGGGTCCTTCCAGCTGGACTTCGAATCAAAATGACATTAGACAGATTAACAGGAGAAAATCAAATTTAATAGATGTACGTATGGGGAATCCACACAGACGTGAAATTCTGAAGACAGTGAGGCAACGGGAAGCTTCTAGGAGCTAAGGAAAGGGGGAGGGGCCTGAGCACAGGAAAGGGAGAAGACTCATTAGCAAAGAGGTGAATGGATACGTTTGGAAAAACAAGGTGGTTGTTCTGTTATGCAGATGATTGAGTTCCTCGGGTAGAGAGGGCCTCTGTTAATACTTCTCTTCCTGTTGCAGGCTCTTCTTTCCAATGTAAATCTAGGCTGTTATGGAGAAGGCAGGGAGCCTTTCCTGCATCTGCTGGGTTTTTATTGCTTTTAACTCCAAGTAATCTTTATGCCAAAGGGGCACATTTTGGGGCAGCCTACCCTGGGCCCCTACACAATAGAAATGCCTAGTTTTCACTTTCGAAGCTGGTACTTTTTGTTTACTACAGTAATCCCCCCTCATCTGCGGTTTTGCTTTCCGTGGTTGCAGTTACCCACAGTCAGACATGGGCTGGAAGCGGGTGATCTGCCTTCTGACTCTCGTCAGGTCAGTAGTAGCCTAATGCTACGTCACCCTGCCTACGTCATTCCTCTCACTTCATCTCATCACGTAGGCATTTTCTCATCTCGCATTATCACAAAAGGGTGTGAGTATAGTATAGTAAGATATTTTGCGAGAGTACATTCATACAAATTTTATTACAGTATATTATAATTGTTCTGTTTCATTGTTAATCTGTTACTATGCGTAATTTTTAAGTGAAACTTTATCATAGTTATGTATGTATGTAAAGAAAAAAACATCGTCTGTATCGGGATTCTGTACTATTTGAGGTTTCAGGGATCCTGTGGAGGTGGTGAAACGTATCCTTCGTGGATAATACTGTTATAATGTATTATTGCCTGACTGAGTTAGTGAGTTAGTGTCCTTAATTCCTTTGGATAATAATAATAGGTAGGTATTTTGGTTGCTTACTATGTGCTGGATTACTATACTTAGTGCTTTAATGCATTAGTTCATTTGGTCTCACAACCATACCATGAGTTAGCTATTTCTTGTTCTCATTTCAGAGATGAATAACCTGAGGCACAGAGGAAGCCTGGTTAGCTGGGATTATGAATCCAGGCCAGCTGGCCCAAGGGTCTCAACTTTAAACCACCACGTGCTCTGCTCGCTCTCATTTGAATGAGTCAGTTTAATGTCTCTTAGCACAGTAGCTAACTACAGAGCAGGTGCTTAATAACTGTGTGTGTGTGTGTGTGTGTGTGTGTGTGTGTTTAGAGAGAGGGAGTGGGGGAGGGCCAGAGGAAGAGGGAGAGAGAGAATCCCAAACAGGTTCCATGCTCAGTGTGGAGCCCAACACAGAGCTCGATCTCACAACCCTGAGATCATGACTTGAGCTGAAATCAAGTGTTGGATGTTTAACTAACTGAACCACCCAGGTGCCCCTGTTCTTTCTTTTAATGTGGCTCAGTGAATAAGACTGAATAAGAAGGGGCAAATTTATATTCAACTTGAAATTTTTGAGTTTTATTCAACAATGATATTTAAACACAAACTTTGTTCAAAGAATTGCAAGAAACAAAAGATGAATCAGAAACAGTTTCTGTCCTCAGAAGGAATAGGCTTTAGAACAGTTTACAAACATAAATACAGTTGTGAATTTTGTGTACATAAGTACCCATCTTTCTTTCACAAAAGGGGCTAGAAATTATTGATGATTTAATCGGGAAGATCAAACATACAAAGAGAGAGTCATTCAATATAGGCATGTAATAAGTTACAAAGCACTGGGGCTCTGGGTGTCTCTGGAAGAAGGAAAAGTTGTTTTGTACTTGAGGGGGGCTGGAGAGAGACTGAGGGAGGCAGTAGCATGTGAGCTGGGCCCTGAAATAGGAAGGTAGGATTTTGACAGGTGGATTAGGAGTGGAGGGTGGAATTGCATTTCAGAAAGATGGAACAGTGTGAACCAAGATCTGGTAGAGGCAGAAAAAGCTGTCAGTGTCGGAGCAAAAGTAGTTCAGTTTGGCTTGAATATAAGGGAGTAAAAGCAAAGAAGTCGGGGCCAGTTTGTATAGGGTCTAAAATATCAGGCCAAGGTGTTTGGACTTAATTCAGTAGACAGTGGGGAGCCACTGAAGTTTTTTGAGTAATATGATATGAGCCATGCTCTTGGAAGATTAATCCGGTTGCATTGTAAGTAATGAATGAACGGGAAAATGAAAGTATTTTCCATTGTTGGTCCCTTTTTGTTTTCTATATAAAATATAATTAAAACAAACACAAGCTTAATTTGGTCATTAAATAATAATGCTAAGAATCTTCATTAATTATTACATAAGAAAAGTACATATTTGTGTTCTTATAGTCAACTACCTTTTAAAAGAAGTCGAGGCCCTATTGGATTCTAATTTAAAAAATTTTTTTATGACTGGCATTTGTTTGGGGGCTTCCCTACTGTCAGAAGTAGTTGTTGGATTTGTTTTGTTTTAACAAACATACAAGAGAACAAATCTACACCTTTATTTACTTTACAGTAAGTTTAAATCCTTGAGGGGTATAGCATCACACGGACTCTGTGGCCAATGGCTTTAGCAGGGAGATGGCTTCGGAATTTGGCAGGGATCATGCCTCTGTTTCCATGAGCATGAGTTATTTTTCCCCAGATTATTCTGGTTTTTGTTCGGTTTGCCACCAGTAGTCATTCTGTTGTGCTTTGCTTTGTACACATAAGCACATCTCTTGCCTAGATAGAATTCAGTTTCATCTCGAGCATAAACACCTTCAATTTTAAGAAGAGCCGTATGTTCCCTCTTGTTCTGGAGACCCCACTTACCACCAGCAAAAATGGCCTTGGACCATAGTCTTTCAGAAGTACTTGTCAGTTAGAAGCCCTGTTCGCAACAGGCCTCCACAGGCTCCAAGATGGCAGAAAGAGCAGAAGTACTTGTTGCGTTTGGATTCTAATTAAAGTTTTGCATTCAGATTCTTCTTTGGTTAGTTATACACCACAGAGAGCTTAATTTTCCAAACATACTGTTCTGCTTGTAGTGTTGTAAAGCTCAAAAAGCCTTCAACACTCCTTCATTTGGCCACTGAATAAAGTCTGAATTTAATAACCCAACAATCAAGGCCCTCCCTCATTTCTCTCTCCCACTCCCTGACTGCTTCAGAAAAACTGTTCTTAAAAGTTTTATAATTTCCTATTTCTTTGTCTCATTTACTCTGTTTTCTGTGACTTTCTTATAGCCATCAGATTAAAAAGGGGGAAAAGTATGTTGAGGCCCTGAGAACTTAAGTGACTAGATTGTATCTGGCAGAGCTGGGGAGAAAGTTCTACCATTTATTCAGAAATTATTTTTTATACTAGCTAGGTATGAGGTGTTGTGTCACACCTTGAGGATGTGACAGTAAGTGAGACAGAAGTAGTCTCTGCTCTTGATAACCCACAGTCTTGAGAGACATTAACCATTAAGTATAATTAAACCAATGTTATAATTACTAATCAGGGTGAGCCCTGTCAAGGAAAAGTTCTCTGGGGTACTTGGAGAGAATATAATGGGGGAAGGGGGCGAAGCAAATTCAGAGTGACATGTTGGGGAAGGTCTCTTCGTGGAAGTGAATTTTCTAAGCTGAGAATTGAAATGTGAGAGCTCCAGTGACCATGCAAGCAAGGCCAAGAGTTGAGAAGGGCTTTTCGGACTGAGAGAGCAGTACGCATGAAGCCCCACCCCATGGAAAAGAATTTGGGGTAGTAGAGAACTGGAAAGGTCAGGGTGGCCAGAATGTATTTTGATTACCAAGAACTGAGATGAGGCTAGAAAGTTAGGCAGAGACCAGATCTTACAGAGTTGTTTAGGCCATATTAAGGATTTTTATTTTATATGAAGTACAGTGGGAAGAAAATGGCAGCTGAAGGGCTTTTGAGTTGAGGAATAGCACAGTTCCATTCATGTTTTAAAAATATTAATTTGTGGGGCGCCTGGGTGGCTTAGTAGGTTAAGCCTCTACCTTCAGCTTGGGTCATGATTTCAGGGTCCTGGGGTGGAGCCCCACATGGGGCTCTCTGCTCGGCGGGGAGCCTGCTTTCCCCCCTCTCTCTCTGCCTACTTGTGATCTCTCTCTCTCTGTCAAATAAATAAATAGAATCTTTAAAAAATGTATTAATTTGCAATTAATAATATATCCGAAATCTAACCATTTCTTATCTTCACTACTCCACTCTGGTCCCTATTTCATATAAATTAACTGGTCTCTGCTTCCACCATTGTAGCCCTACATTCACGCACAGTAAAAGGCAGAGGCATCTGCCACCTCAGGGCCTCACTTGCTCTTCTCTTTGCCTACGGTACTTTCCCCCATATTCACATGGTTCACTTCCTAACCTTCTTCAGGTCTTCATACAACTGGTGAATCTATCCCTGGCCACTGTATGTAACACCAGACTCCACCCCTGCCCATCCTTCCTTACCATCTCTTACAAATTTTGTGCATCAGTGTATTCTCAGTGCATGGAGTGCTTGGCATGTAGAGGACGTTCAGTAAATACTAGTTGAATGAAATGAATGATTGAATGAATGAATGAATGGAGATTGGGTTGGAAGAGTCTATAGTGAAAGCTGAATAGAAGCTGAGAGAACAATTAAAGGCTCTTTGGATGAGAGATGATGTTGGCTGAAGTGAAGGTTGTGAAAGATGCAGAGAAATGATGGATTCAGGATATATTTTGGATATGTATTGGATTCAAAATATATACCTGGATAGCTCACAGTTCATAGTTCACTTAACAACTTCAGTATTCTTTCCATTAAACCACATGAAACATAATTGTTAACCAGTAATATGTTAGTAACCAGATGAGTCTTTCTCTATTTTTTAAAGTGTGTGCCTGGGGTGCCTGGGTGGCTCAGTGGGTCAAAGCCTCTGCCTTCGACTCAGGTCATGATCTCAGGGTACTGGGATCAAGGCCTGCAGCAGGCTTCCCTGCTCAGCAGGGAGCCTGCTTCCTCCTCTCTCTCTGCCTACCTCTCTGCCTACTTGTGATCTGATCTCTCTCTCTGTGTCAAATAAATAAAATAAAATCTTTAAAAAAAAACAGTGATTTAAAAAAAAAATAAAGTGTGTGCTGGTGCTGTCATATTCACTGGTGACTAGAGTGTGGTGTGCAGGTTAATAAGAATTTGTTAAATATTTCAAGTGCTTAACATATTTGTTACTTTAAAAATTGAACGTGTGAGACTATGCATACAGAAGTAAAATTAGCATACGATAGTTGTTTTAGTTAGCCTAGGGTAGTGGTTCTCAAATGGGAGATGATTTGCCCTCCAGGGAGCATTTGACAGTGTGGAGACACTTTTGGTCCTCATAACTTGTGGGGTGGTGCTGATGACGCTAGTTATTGGAGGCCAGGTATGTTGCTAAATACCCTACAATGCTCAGATTAGCCCTCCACCCCCACCCCCCCGACCCCCGCAACAGAATTATCTGGTCCAGAACAATAGTAGTTCCCAGGGATTAAAACTTCACTTTATGTCAGAGCCAAACCTACAGTTACTCTGTTACATCCACAGGCTGATAACAACTTCTTGTCCATGCAGGGTATAATTAGAATGATGGTTCTTAACTCTTAAACAAATATACTATAACTGACATACATGCATGCTCATGTACTTAGATCCAGTTGAAAGCTACATCTTCAAAATAGTTCCCTTGAAAAGGTTCTATATTTTTTATGTGATTCTACCTTTTTAACAGTTGCTTTCGAGACCTGTAGGAGAGTCTTTAAATCTTATTGGTACCACATTTTCTTCTGAGGGTGGATTTGGAAATACCCAGTGCTTTCTGAACCTACTTTGATGAGTAATGAGGTTGTATAGTAATTTTATTGTAAGATGAAATAATGACTTTAAAGAAATAATTGGTTCTAAAGATAGTTTATTTTTATTTATTTTTTAGAGAGAGAGAGAGAGAGAGAGAGAGAGAGAGAGAGCATGAGTGGGGTGAAGGGCAGAGGAAGAAGCAGACTCCGCCCTGAGCAGGGAGCCTGACCAGCCAGCACTCCAGGATCATGACCTGAGCCAAAGGCAGGGGTTTAACCTACTGAGCCACCAAGGCGCCCCAAAATGAATCAATTTTAGTCATGATCTTTTATTGTTTTGAAGCAGCCTTTTGTATTAATACATAACATAGCTAAGGATCTTTGAGTCCTGTATTTATATTCATAAATACCTAAAATTGGCCAAAGGTTCCTAGGGCTTTATACTCCAACTGAAGTTTTTTACTGATTTAAAAAAATTTTTTAGTTCTTTTTTTTTTTTTTAAGATTTTATTTACTTATTTGACAGAGAGAGAGACAGTGAGAGAGCGAGCACAAGCTGGGGGAGTGGGAGAGGGAGAAGCAGACTCCCCACTGAGCAGGGAGCCTAGGGTGGGGCTCCATCCCAGGACCCTGGGATCATGACCTGAGGTGAAGGTAGATGCTTAACGATTGAGCCACCCAGGTGTCCCTAAAATTTTTTTAGTTCTTGGCTTTAAAGTGAAAGTGTCGGGGCGCCTGGGTGGCTCAGTTGGTTAAGAGGTTACCTGTAGCTTGGGTTATGATCCCAGGGCCCTCTAACGGAGCCCTGCGTCGGGCTCCCTGCTTAGCGGGGAGCCTGCTTTTTCCTCTCCCTCTGCTGCTCCCCACTCGTGTTCTCTCTCTCTCTCAAAAAAGTGAAAGTGCCAAAGATTAATGTGACTTTTTTTTTTTTTTTTTAAATCTTAGGCTTTGAAACATTGTAGAATGCTCATCTGTATTTATCCTGCAGGTGGTGCTGGTGGTTTTGCAGAGTTTTTGGTGCTGTTTATCACTCAAGTAAAATTCCCCTAAACTGGAAAATTATTTAATTACTGCTTCAGCTTGTACAATGCTGTTTTTCTTGTAATTTTTGAAAACCAACAATTTTACTACTGTTATTTCAAGAACTGTGGTGTAGCAGAAAAAAATTGTAACAGGTTCTAAGGACATAATTCATTTTGTTCCTTATTTATCTAGGTTATTTCTCTTTAAATTCGGGAAAATTACATTATTTCAACCCTGAATGATAGTCTCTAACTCCTTTAAAGTTCCCAAACTTCATCAAAACTGGCAAGAGAACTAATTTTTTCAAATGAATTCCTTTTGAAGTCCCCCCTTTCTCTTCTCTTTGTGTCTTCAAGTTCCCCGCTCTTCTCCCTCTCTTTCTCTCAGTCTGTCAAGTTCAAGAGCAGCTCAGATGCCATGAATTAGGTGAAACACAAAAGGGGGAAAGGAGACCCTTTTGAAGAACAAAGGCCTCCCATTAGGCTGCCATGTTCTTTTTTGACCAAATGTGCCCCCTACATGGTTTCTATTGTTGTCCACATGCCCTGCACATAAGGTAAATACAGTAGATCCTCATTACCTCACGTTTTCCTCCTCTTCCTCCTATGCCACACACAACCAGTGAAGCTTTTGGGCTTTGATGTCTTTAGGCATTCTTAGACAGTTGCTTTATCTCCTCTAAAAAACTACAGGGGTAGAAATGGAAGTGGAGAGCAATGCACACCAAGTAAAACCCCACACTGAGAGAAAATTAGCTGATAGAGAAGCTGCAACCCAAGAATCCAGGGCAGG
Organism: Ailurus styani; assembly: GCA_002007465.1. Taxonomy (NCBI): domain Eukaryota; kingdom Metazoa; phylum Chordata; class Mammalia; order Carnivora; family Ailuridae; genus Ailurus; species Ailurus styani. The sequence goes on along the minus strand of LNAC01000314.1, from coordinate 410,570 downwards.
TGGAAGGAACCAAAGATTTTACTGCTATTATTCTTCTGCTCTGTGCCTTTTAATACCCTGTATTTTTAAGATAATAACTTTGATTTACACTCCCTATAGGTTGGTGAATTAGTTTCTGCCTTTCTTTGTTTATATAACAAAACTCACAAACGGGAATACATTTAATTGCTGAGAACAGTTCTTGTAATAATGAGAAACTCTTGCTAATCTGCTCCTACTTCTTATTGGATGTTTGCTCTTTGGTGTCATGTAGATGGCTTCACTGTAGGTTTGTTGTCTTAACACTACTTTTCACTGGGATGGAACTGAGAAATAATGATTTTTAAAAAGCTTTAAATAGGAAATAACAAAAGGGACAACCAATGTAGAAGAAACTTAAAATTTCAGAGAGAATTATTTCATGTTCTACATAATTGAAATTCAGCCTGCTTATGATCAAGTTGTTTTAATGTTGCTGCAAAGGTCAGTTGCTTTTACAAGAAATGTATGATTCTAGATATTTACCTACTGTTAATTGTTGAGAAAAACATGATCAGGTTAGCAAGTCTTTAGGAATGGCCTTAATTCACTGCAAAGATGAAGTATCAGATGATGAGAGTTTTAGACTATGGCTTGATTTATTTATTCTTCAAAGAAATTGGGTAGTAAGTGCTGTGTGGTGGGGTTTGGGGGCTGTCAAAAAGAGATAGAGGGAGAATGTTGATGGGGAAAGAAATAATATTCCCCCTTTTTTTGTATATTTGAATTAAAAATTGCCATATAGTGAAGAACAAGGTTAGAGCTTCTGACAGTGTGTTTTATCTGATGTTGAACTAATGGTGGGCAACTTGTGACAACATATAGTAAGGGTGTTGTCTTTTTACGATTATATATAGAAGTCATTCAGTGGAGTAAAAAGAACATTAAAGAAATAATTCCTTTGTAGGAGTGGTAGTACCATTTTAGTTTGAAAATTCCATGAGGAAATTTTTAGAATTTTTTTCTTTTTCCACATGCGTTCAAAAAAAAATATGTAGTACAATTAGCCCTCCTCCCCTTTTTTTGGTCCTAAGGATTTCTTTTTAAATACTAAAACCTAGCTAGTGCACTTGAAGTACAAAAAACAAAAATTAAATGTGTTAACTACTTGAGGAAATGTTTTGACCTTTAGTGGACCCTGGCTGTTGCTTTTCAGGAACTATATCCCTTGGTTTCTTGTTTTGGGGGGTACAGTAGTTTGCAAGAAATCCTTTGGTTTATATAGTTGACAGCAGAATAAAAGGCAAAGAGCTTCTTGCTTTGTACTGTGTAGGAAATTACCATTTCTGTTGTCTGTGCAGGATGTTCTAAAGATGTAGCCAGGGAGTCTCAGAGGGGAGAGCGAGAGAGAGACTTGCAGGTCTGATCTTTTCTTGCTTTTTGCCTCTGGTCATAGGATGGATTGTTTTTCTGCTTTTGTTCCTTGGGGTGGCATCTGTCTTCAGGAGAAATCACTTCACAGTCAAACACAGATTGCTGAACTGTGGCATTTTTGTTGTTACTGTTATGCTGAATTCACTGGGAACCGTTTTAATATAGGTGCATTTGAACACTTGTTATTTATGAATGGGGAGAGATGGAGAGTGAAATCTCATTCTTTATTGAATGCTCCATCTCCTGCCCATTACCTTTCATGAACACAATTCTGCCCTAGCACATGGCTTTTCACTAATGCCTGAATATTTATGCTAATCTGAAAGATCCCCTGCCTCAGGGACTACTCATTTTCACACTTTCCACATAGAGAGACACTTAGGAAATTGATGATTTCTTGACACTTTCCACTTTATGATCGTACCTTTCCAAGTTAGTGTTGATTTTAACTTATTTCAAATATTATACTTTGATGTATACTTAAAATCTTTCAGTTATTTAAGTGATTTAACATTTTAGGACTTTGTGGCTTTAAATTTAAAGAGATGCAAATTTTTAACGTATTATGAAACATTGCCCTAAAAATGATGTTATTAGAACAATAATAATAGTAATTAGAAAAATATTAAAGTGTAAGTAATTAAAAAATAGAAGACTACTTAACCAGGAAAGTGGAGACAGAACATTTTAAAGCAGTAGGTCATCTCTTTTCTTGAGATGCCATTTGAACAGTTACTGGCAAGATTTTAAACATTAAATGTATTTGTGACTAAAACCTGCCTTCTCAAGAATGCAGCCTACCTGCCACAACCTCACAGGGGTCTCATTGTATAGAACCAGACTTAAATGATGGCTGAAAGAGACAGGGCATAATAAGATTGGCCAAATCTATATTTATTGAAAGATTGAGCATGTAAAGATTTGGAGCTTTACAGTAGTTCAAGGAAGTAGGATTTATAAAAACTTGCAATGAGTGACTTTTTTTTTTCTTTCCTGCCATGGGTAGATTTTGATTTAAAAACATCCAAGGGACTGGCAAGCCGTACCCTGGGGAGAGGGATGTGCAAGGAGGGAAGGAATCTGATGAAATAGGACTTTAGAAAGTTACTGTGGAAGGCTTGGAAGTGGGAATGGAGAAAAGAAATTAAAGAAATATCAAGAAAGAAATATTTTCATAGACATATGTAAATTTTTACTCCTACATATATTGATAAAAATAACATAGGGATGTCATAAAATGTTCCTCTGGCTAAGAATGAGTTTTACATTTTTCGCATTTTTATTTATTTATTTTTTTAAAAAGATTTTATTTATTTATTTATTTATTTATTTATTTATTTGACACAGAGAGAGAGACCACAAATAGACAGAGAGGCAGGCAGAGAGAGAGGAGGACCTCAGTCCCAAGACCCTGAGATCATGACCTGAGCCGAAGGCAGAGGCTTTAACCCACTGAGCCACCCAGGCGCCCACATTTTTTGCATTTTTAAATGGAAAAAAATAAAAAGCGCAATACTTTATGACACATGAAAATGATATGAAATGGACATTTCTGGATCCAAAAATAAAGTTTCATTGGGACACAATCATACCCCGATGCTTAGTATCATCTGTGTACTGTGTTTGGCTATGTTTGGCTGCACCACTTGTGCTACAGTGACACAGGTGAGTAATTGTGAAGACACTGGCTCATAAAGACTTACATGTTTGCTATAATAAAGGACTGCCTGCGGAATGTTAGAGTGAACAGTGTAGACTCTTTGCTGAAGTTAGGTATGTTTGCCATTTGTGTTTGTTTTCTGTGTTCTTGTATATATTCATCAAGAATCAATGCTTTTTATTGAGTTTCGTTAATTCTGCAGAATGCCAAAATAGTAAATACAGCTCTTTTGGGAGGAGGGGCTTGACAATGCTCATATTGGGGGGGTATGCTTATTCAGGTTCATTCAGTATATTCCCTACTCATTAACATTTCAGAAGATCAAGCCATATTGAGAACTCAATCTAAACATCTAAAGTCTGCTGAGAGTTCCCTTGCTGTCTCTTCTTTGGTGCATGGGAAATTCCATTGTTTGAACACCAGGAGAGCTGTTTACTGCTGTTACAAAATAAAATTCAGCTAAGGAAATTTGAAGATCTAATTAGCTGTATTAAAGGATTCTTGAATTAGATAGCATCCCATGTAGGAAGTAGAGGGGAACTCTCAGGAGTTGTAGAAAAATGGAAGGTTTTTATGGGAAGGAGGATGGAGCAAGAAAGTTATTCCCAAAAGAAAAGGATTGTTCCAGGCAAGGTCACTTTTCCTTAGGAGAAGGAGCAGGTTGTCTTATCACGTAGACTACATCATTTTCCTTTGGGGGGTTGGAGAGGACCCTTGTGCCAGATTACCTCACCAGCTGATCAGAGAATTCCTGACTGACCAGTTATGAGTACATTTCTGGGGGAGGCTGAAAGTGCAATCAGATTAGGTTTTGAGCCTCGACTTGGTGACTTGGCCTAAGTGGTGCTTTTTTGGGCCTGTTGTTCTTAACACTGCTGTTTGTGAAAGTTTGAGATCTTAGATTGACCATACACAAAGTTTGCCCCATTTGAGCCAACTACATTGAAATGGGCAATGATTCCTTCTTGAAAGTATTAGACCTTCCAAAATTTGTAAATCAGGCATCTTAAAATGCATTTAAAGAATTGCACTGTAGACTTGTTCATTAAAACAGTTGATTTTAAGGGGTGCCTGGCCGGCTCAGTCTGTAGAGCTGGTGACTCTTGATCTCAGGGCCCAGTGTCGGGGGTAGAGTTTACTTAAAATTGAATTTTAAAAATAATAAAGTTAAAATAAAACACTGATATTCCTTTCTCTTATCCTCTGGACCAGTAGCTTCTGGGCTTCCCTATTATACCTGCTAGGAGGGTGGCCCTTGTTGGGAAGTAAGTGGGAGCTCTCCTGGGCTTCTCTAGGAAAAGCTAGGATGACCCATATTATGATCTACTGATTTGCCTGGGTGGAGGGAGTAGTGTAGACAAGAGTTTGAACTTGGAGTCCATTTTCTCTGATTCTTCTGCCTTCGTCCCCTCCTATCAGCTTCACATGCTTAGGACAATAAAATTAGGGATTTTGAAATGTCACAGTGAAATAAATTATTGGGTTTAACAAAATTATAAAAGTCATAGTTAAAAAGAAGTTACTTAATTTTCTTATATTTCTTCTCTTAAATAATTAAGCATGAACTTACGAGCACATTGTTTATGACTAATCTCTCTGTAAAAAAAAACAACAAAACAAAGGTAGTAATTGTGGGTCAAACTCTTGATTTATTCTGAATGACCATCAGCTGCAAATTAAGTGATCCCCCCCCCAATTTAGGTTTCTTTTCCTAATCATATCTAAACAATGACAAGGTTGATATTTTCTTTTTCACTTCTTTTGGTTCACGTTGTATTACTCTGTCCAGGATTTTAAAAAATACTTTATTACGCATCTTTTTCCTCATTTATTAGAGCTATAATCTCTAGCAGGAAATACTTTGCAGTCAATCCATTGCTTCTGTCTTCTGGTTGTCCCCCCAGCCCCTTTTAGGTAAAGTTTAAGGAGTTTTATAATAATGTGTCTGGATAGAGAAACAAGCTGTCAAAAATCCATATAGCTATAGAACTAATAATAGTCCTCAGTTTATTTCATTTGATTTTTTTTTAAGATTTTATTTATTTATTTGACAGTGTGCACAAGCAGGAGGAGCAGCAGAGGGAGTGGGAGAAGCAGACTCCCTGCTGAGCAGGGAGCCCAACATGGGGCTCAACCTAGGGCTGGATTCTAGGACCCCAGGATCATGACCTGAACCACCCAGGCACCCCAGTTTGATTATTTTTGATAATTCATTTCCCTAATAATTTTTCTTGTCCTTCTAGCTCCAAGTATTGCCTGAAATAATATCTTTTCTGGTAAATTTATATAGGAGATGTGTCAATATTGAAGACGCAGATTTGATTTTACATAGGTTACCTATTCATGTTATTTTATTGGCTTTGCTTTTTGAAGACTTTGCTGTATGTATTTGGTGCTATACTCTGCATTAGAAAACTTAAATATTTACTCACTACCCTTAGGTGTTTTTTTTTTTTTAAGATTTTATTTATTTGACAGAGAGAGATAGAGTGAAAGAGGGAACACCAGCAGGGGGAGTGGGAGAGGGAGAAGCAGACTTCCCGCTGACCAAGGAGCCCGATGTGGGGCACCGTCCCAGGACCCTGGGATCTTGACCTGAGCCGAAGGCAGACTCTTAATGACTGAGCCACCCAGGTGCCCCACTACCCTGAGTTTTAACATAGTTAATATATTTGGTAATTAGAATTACCTCTCTGTAGACTCAACTGTGCCATCAAAACGATTGGGGAGTTAAAGTAGTTTGATTCTTATTTGTTAATAAGTTCAGTTGTGTGTATAAACCATGAATTTTGGTAAAGTTAATCTTTTTTTACAAATTAGTTTTTTTAAGAATTTTTGTCACTTTTCATTAATGTCAACATCTCCGTCTAAGAACATTGGCACTCCTCCCACTTTCCTGTGGAGTCCTTTCTTGTTTTCAGCCTTTTTTCTTATCTTTTTGAAGATACTTGTTTGCAACATGCTGTTTTTAGCCCTCAGATTTGCTGCTGCTGAATTCCAGGGTTAAATTAACTTTAGTCAAATGAATGTAATAATTATAGATGGTGGAAGCACTATGATGAGACCAATAGTGTTTTCTTTCTATGTTTTTGTTTTTTTTTTCTTTTGGAAGTACTTGTAGATATTGCAGCCAGGAAGTAAGGTAGGTAGTGGTAAGGAGCATTATCAGTTTGCCTAACAGGAATTACAGTATTTTTGTAAGGAGTATAGAGGAATGGTTTGATTTTTATTTTATTTTGTTATTCTTGCAGTAATTCTTTTTTTTTTCCTGCAAATTATTAGGAGTTTCATTTTACTGTTTAATAACCTCCCTTGATATGTCTGTGATAAAGAAATAGGACTGATTAAACCACACAAGAAATCCAGTCTCATTATTTAATAGTTTCATCTCCTTTTTAATTTTTCTCCTTAACATTTATGTTTATGTATATTTTTTAAAAGTCATGGTTTCCCCTACTGGCATATAAGCCCATGAGGGCACAGGTATTGGCATGTTCTCTGTGCTTTCCCCAGTGCCTGAAGAGTGAACAGAGCTCATTAGGTACTCAGAATACTTGTTGAATAAGTGCACCTGTGTACATACATCAGAGGCCATGGTTGGGGGTGGAGGGTGCTTCTGTCTGAGAGTAGCTTGGTGAGGAGAGGCCAGGCTCCCACCAGTAATGTTTTCTTAACACTAGATCAAAGACCTAGGAGTCATTCCCAATAGCCCCTCACTCTCATACCCCAAATCTTTATTATAGCAATGTTTGTGTATTTTATAGTCTTCAGTAATTCCCAAATCTGCCCATTTCTCTGTCCATGTTCTCTGCTGCCCCACTCCAAAGAGCAGCAGCATCTCTGTCTTACAGAATAATACCAATCTCCCCAATCTTCCTTTATTTTTTAAATTTTTTTAAAGGTTTTTATTAATTTATTTGACACAGAGAGAGAGAGATCACAAGTAGGCAGAGAGGCAGGCAGAGAGAGAGGAGGAAGCAGGCTCCCTGCTGAGCAGAGAGCCTGATGCGGGCCTCTATCCCAGGACCCTGAGATCATGACCTGAGCCGAAGGTAGAGGCTTCAACCCACTGAGCCACCCAGGCGCCCCCCAATCTTCCTTTAACTGATTCTCTACACTGAAGCTAGGATGATCATTTGAAAATACAAATCCAGTCGTGTCATTCTCCTGCTTAGAATTATTTCCCCCTGCTCTTCGGATAAAGACTAACATGTCACATGCCTGCTTTTCCATCCTTCCCTCCTTCCCTTCCACCCTCCCTCTTGGCACTTGAGGCACCCAGGCCTTCGTTCACATCCTCACAGGTACCGTGCTCTGACCTTCCACATCCCCTTTTGCCCAGTCAATTCCATTTCATTCTTCAGATCTCAACACAAAGAGAGTTTCCATAGAAAAACTGCTTCTTGTTGTATATGCTTTCCTTTTATAGCATTTATCATAATTTATCATTATTTATGTCTGTGATGAGACGGAGAACTCCCAAGAGGGATAGAACCTTGTCTGTTTTATTCATTGCTGAACTCCCAGTATCTCTAGCACCTGGCACCTGGTAGGTAATAAATAAATAGTGGTTAAGTGACTGGAGTTTGTCTTTTCTGTATATTTAAGGTATCCATCACTGAGTGGTCCATAAATTTTACTTTCAAGAAATCTTAGGGCACAGCATAATCTATTTGGGCCTCAAAGTTAAGGATAATATGTTTATCATTCAGCGCAAGTTAGAAACTAGTGATCTAGTAAAATCAGCTGATTTCTGAGCTGGACTTGAATCTCTTCAGATTGTCTGGGAACTCCCATTTTTTCCTGTCCTGACATGTTTCCTAAAAGAAGATATGCTGACTTAGGGATTTTGCTTTAATTCAGCAAACATTTGAGGCCCTGTATTATGCCAGACACTTTGCAGACTTTAATCAGCTATTTCCCCTTCATTTATCTTTCTATGATAATGGAATTTAAAATAAATTTAAACTTAGATTTGGTTTTCAAGACCTCTGTTTCACATGATTATGTGTTTGGGTGTTTGAGTGTGATTCTTTAAACAATGCACTTTATAAATAAAATGTTCACTTGAAAGCTATTTTTCACTTGACTGGTTAGTTAAATAAGTGCTCTTTAATTTATACATAACTATGCATGTTAAACCTTATTCCAACAGCATCTGAATACCTTTGTGTTCCCAAGCCCTTCTGTTTCCCCCTGATCTTGATGGTACTCCACTCTTACAGCGTAAGCCTGACAGTATTTAATGATCACACATTATATGTAGAGTACTGCCCAGGTACTTGGTAGGGGTTGGCAGTATGTACAAATGTCATTAATGGACAAGAATTAGCAAACATAATTGGAAAAAAAGATTTAACATTGATGAAGGAATTCAGTCCCTTGTTTTACAGATATAATACAACTGCCTTCTGCTCTAAGATGTAGACCGAGGGGTGCCTGGGTGGCTCAGTGGGTTAAAGCCGCTGCCTTCGGCTCAGGTCATGATCCCAGGGACCTGGGATCGAGGCCCACATCGGGCTCTCTGCTCGGCGGGGAGCCTGCTTCCTCCTCTCTCTCTGCCTGCCTCTCTGCCTACTTGTGATCTGATCTCTCTCTCTCTCTGTGTCAAATAAATAAATACAATCTTTAAAAAAAAAAAAAGATGTAGACCGAGAGCTGTTACAAGTTTTCAAATGTAGGTTTATGCTGAACCAATTCTTTTACTTGTAGATGTCTTCCCAGCCATGATAGAATATATATATCAGAGTTAAGGGAATAACCTATGACCTACCCTTGCAACTCAGGTAACTATTGAAATACTTGATAAATTAGTTATAAGAGCTTGAAGAATACTTAAAAGGTGAGAAGAGATATGATTTAGAGTTGGGGCACATATGCAGTTCTTGGTAGAAGGAACTACAGCATAGATGTTCCAAAGGGAACAAACCAATATTAGTTGGAATTGGGCAACGATGAATGGGATCAAGTAGAAGGCTTAGCAAGCAGGTTTCTTGTGTAGGGGAGGGAAAATTTTTCCCCTACCCTTCTAGGCTCTTTTGACTGTCTATTAATTAAATTTACATAAGACAGATTAGTAGGAGAGAGGCTCCAGGTAGACAGTGGAGCCTTATATGCATCCTGACCTAAGGTGAAGGGCTTAGGGGGTCTGGGGCCTCAAACCATAGGAAGAAACAATTTTGTGGGAAGATGAGGAGAGGAAATGTTTGATAAACAAATGTTTGTCATCGGATACAATGGGACACAGAGAAGAAGCTGAACAAACAAGCCCTGCAGACACCCCCCCACCCCCACCCCCTTGCCTAGCCCGTGCGCTTTGTGGTTGTCCCTAGTGATAGCTCTCTTCCTGGACCAGGCCATCTGTCTTAGAGGCAGTTACAAGGGGAGTAAAAACAAACAAGCAAAAAAACCTCTTTCTGAATCTTGAGGGCCTTTCATCTTCAGCCCAAGATAATCCACATGTCACAGTGACACATTTTGGGAAGGCTATTTCTGAACCCCTTCACTTGTGTAGAGTGAGAAAAAGGTGGTGATTAGTTAGAATTATGATTGGAAACATAGGCTAAGAATTCTGACTTAATAAAATGATTTGTATTTTAAAATATAGTACAAATTTGTGATGTAAGAAATAAAACTTCAGGGGCGCCTGGGTGGCTCAGTGGGTTAAAGCCTCTGGCTTGGGCTCAGGTCATGATCTCAGGGTCCTGGCATTGAGGCCCGCTTTGCATCCTGCTCCCTGCTCAGTGGGAAGCCTGCTTCCTCCTCTCTGCCTGCCTCTCTGCCTACTTGTAATCTCTTTCTCTCTGTCAAATAAATAAATGAAATCTAAAAAACAAACAAAAGAGGGCGCCTGGGTGGCTCAGTGGGTTAAAGCCTCTGCTTTCGGCTCAGGTCATGATCTCAGGGTCCTGGGATCGAGGCCCGCATCGGGCTCTCTGCTCGGCAGGGAGCCTGCTTCCCCTCTCTCTCTGCCTGCCTCTCTGCTTCCTTGTGATCTCTCTCCCGCTGTGAAATAAATAAATAAAATCTTTAAAATAAAAAAATAAAAAACAAACAAAAGAAATGGAACTTCCTCTGTTGCTCTTGTGAAAATAAAAGTGGACATGATAGGTAGCAAAAATGTTTTATATCTGAGCTTGATTTTTGTTTATTTGTTTTGTTTCGAGATTTTTTTAACTGGTCTATTCACTCAGAGAATGTGGAAAAATAATGCTGAACACTTCCCATTAGTGAACATGTTGTTAGGCTCTCAACAAAACAATCTCTGCAGTCATTTATTCTGTGCCAGTATCAGCCAAAATCACTTAAAGGTATTGTTGGGGAGGAAGAATTTCGTCTGTCCATCCAGGTCCTTGTAGCTAGACTAAGAATCAAGTTCACATGAGACAGATTAATAGGAGAAAATAAAATTTAATAGTATATGTATGGAGAATCCACGTAGACATGAAATTCCAAAGACAATGAGGCTTGTTTGAGCTAGGGAGAGGAGTAGAGGCCTAAGGGCACAAAAGGGAGAAAATGCATCAATAGGAAAGGCGAGGGGAGGAGATGTTTAGAAAACAAAGGTGTTGCCCCTCAGATTGCAAAGAGGAATCTTTGTTAATAGCTTTCATTCTAGTAAAACAGACAGTTTTGAGGGACAGGTAAAGAAAGAGCTTTTCTTTTCTTTTTTTTTTTTTTAAAGATTTTATTTATTTATTTCACAGAGGGAGAGAGATCACAAGGAGGCAGAGAGGCAGGCAGAGAGAGAGGGGGAAGCAGGCTCCCCGCTGAGCAGGGAGCCCGATGCGGGCCTCGATCCCAGGACCCTGAGATCATGACCTGAGCCGAAAGCAGAGGCTTTAACCCACTGAGCCACCCAGGCACCCAAGAAAGAGCTTTTCCTGAATCTACTGGGTTTGGATTACTTTTAACTCAAAATAATGTTCATGCCAAAGTGTGCCATCTTGGGCAGCCTCCCTTTGGCCTTGACAGTATGAATAGTACTATGATAGTTACCTTTACAAAGATAGTTGACATTAGGTTTCTACATGACCCTTTCTTTTTTTTTTTTTTTTTTGAAGGTATCAAAGTAGATTACAAACCAATTTTGCTTTTCTTTGACATTATTTTAATTTAGATTTTTGTGAACGTTTGACTTTCCTTTTCATCAAGATCGTGTTCTTTCCAGTCTTAACCTTTACTTTTCAGCCCCAGCTAAGCATAAAAAGGGTGATCTTTCTTCTCACCCCTTCCCTGAAATTAATTGTGCTAAATTACCAGCTTCTTAGATACCAAGCAATCCTTATACTAAAGGCATTTATTAAGTGTCCATATGTGCTTGCTACTATGCTAAGTGTTGTAGTAATAAAGTAGGAGCTCTTGGGACTCATGTCTATTAAGTGCTTTTAAAGTGCCAGGTAACACTAATGCAAATCATATTATCAAAGGCATTCATATAAATAGTGTCCCTCTGCCCCCATCCCACCATGCTAAGTGCCTTAAATGCTTTAAGATTGCATTCCCATAGGAGGAGGGTGGAGTGTTTAGTTTTCATTTGGATCTGGTTTAGATGAAGAAATGTAAGTTATACAGTTCTCCAGAGGTCCATTTATAGACTAGTCTTACCTAAAATGTACATAAAGTATTTGGGAATACTCTCCCAGTAGCAAAATACCTAAGGCGACGATTGTCTGAATAAGGGGTAGTGGCAAAAGAGCTATGGTGTGCAGGTTTAAAATAATGTGTTTGGGGAAAATATTCTAGTTAACACTTATAGGATTATGGTCTTCAAGCTATTGCTAGGGGAAGAGAATTGAAAAGTTACTATTTATTGGGACACCTGGTTGGCTCAGTTGGTTAAGCAACTGCCTTTCGGCTTAGGTCATGATCCTGGGGTCCTGGGATCGAGTTCCACATTGGGCTCCCTGCACTGCAGGGAGTCTGGTTCTCCCTCTGACCTTCCCCCTCTCATGCTCTCTCTCTCTCTCTCTCTCTCTCTCTCTCTCTCTCTCTCTCATTCTCTCTCAAATACATACATAAAATATTAAAAAAGAAAGTTACTGTTCATTATTATTGCGAATAGCAGATTGATGTACTGGGACCAAAAGACTAGTTCTGGATTCCAAAAGAAAGGTTATTGGAAACACAAAATATTTTTCTACTCTTACACCGAAATGATCTTTGTATGTTATATACAGATTTGGACACATTGTTTTGGCAAAGAAAGAAGGTCCAGAAGAGGGATGATACTAGAAAGACAAAATAATTGCAATACTTCAATCTGGATTTTTACAAAAATTTAGGATGTTTAGGCATTCATTCAAGCAGTTATTTATTGAGGAACAACTGTGTTCTAGGCCTTGTGCTGGGCTCACCAAAATTGTTCTTTGTTGTCTTTGTCAAACAGGATACTACTGCTCTGTGTGAACTGTGTCTCGCTAATTGTTTTTCTTACGCAGTTGTGGGAAAACAAAAGAACAAGAAATAAAACAAAACCTTGAGATTGTATATGATTACAGGTTATAAAATCTTGAATAGGTGGAATAAAGAGATGCAGAGGTTTTGTTTTGTTTTATCAACATTTGGGATACAGGGTTGAGTAGAATTTGAGAAATGGGGTTCTAGAGCCAGACTATCTGCATTTGAGTCTTGGGCCCCCTACCTTTGTGTGTCTTGGCTGCCTCATCTATAACCTGGGCTGTTTTAAGGACAATGTATGCAAAGTGTTTAGAACAGTTATTGAACCACAGTAAGGGCTCAATAAATGGTAGCTATTAACTTGAAGAACACTAGAACTTCTTAAGGATTTGGAGAACTAGATATTGTACAAATGAAAAATAAAAAGCTCCCGCACAATTAATCAGCATGTCCTTAAACAAATTTACTGGCAAACTGAAGATCAGATCCAGTGGAGAATGCCTTCCAGTAGAATGTAAATATTCATGTTTTTAGAATCCTGGGATATAATTATGGTGCTTGAGATTTATTAAAAGGGGGTTTTAAGGGTTGTTTGAATAACAAAAGATTGGCCTGCTGAAGTGGAAGAGCATTCCAGGAATCAGGACTAGTTTAAGAGGTGAGTTCAGAGCTGGAAAGGGAAGCACAGAAAAGAGGATGTTAAATCCGTTTGTAGGGGTCTAGATCAGTGTTCTCAAACGTGGGCACATTTGTCTCTCAGGAGACATTTGACTGGGGACATTTTTTATTGCATTGCCCCGAGCTGGGGGAGAAGGGCACCACTGGCATCTAGTGGTCAGAGGCCTGGGGTGCAGTTAAACCTCCTACAGTGCAAATGGATAGTTGCCACAGCAAAGACTTGCCAAAATGTCAGCAGTGCTGAGATTAAGAAACAGTGTTCTAGCACAGAGTGTGATAAAGGCCCCCTGGTAATAGAAACCTGCATTTATAATCTTAGCTCCACCCCTTCTCCATAAAACAAATATGAACACAGATTTAGCTCAGGTTAATCTAATTCACCATGATGCCTACAAACACGTCCTTAAACTGACCACCCTGGTGTTAGTGTTACCTTTTTTCCCCCCCAATAGATCACTTTATTCCCAATGGAAGAAAATAACAATAAATTTAGATTAAACATATCAGGGATCTAATCTGAGCTTTTCCATTGATTTCCCATGTGACATCATGCAAATTATCTTGCTTTTCTGAGCACCCCCCCACCTGTTTTTTCACCTATAAAGTGAGTGTAATAATAGATACATCTAGAGTTGATTAGATGGATTCAGTGAATCAAGGGTAGAAACTCAAATGGAAACAGATTGGCCACGGTGGTGGGGGATACCTGGAAAAGGCCTCTTAAGACAGGTTTTGTTATCATAGTTTATATGCCAAAGTTCAAGATTTAGTCTCCAGCCTGACAGGTTCAGAACCCCATTTATCACTACATGTCTTTAGATAGGGCTCTTATAAACCAGGCTCAAGAATGCCAGTTTGTAGCTTCAAGTTGTTTGCATTGTTTGGATCTTCTTTAATCTTCCTGACCTCTAAATGTTAGAGTGCCCAGGACTCACAATCAGACCTTTTCTCTCTTCTTCCTACTATCTTTCCCTGGGTATGTTTCTGGCTGCAAATACCATCTGCAATTTAACTCTT
>LNAC01000314.1:334888-396287 GCA_002007465.1 Ailurus styani | reverse complement strand
CGATCCCAGGACCCTGAGATCATGACCTGAGCCGAAAGCAGAGGCTTTAAGCCACTGAGCCACCCAGGCGCCCATGCAATTTAACTCTTAAATTATATATCCTGCTCTGTCGTCTCCCTTGACTTCAAGTTTTTTGGTTTGGTTTTTTTTTTTATTTTTATTTTTTATTTATTTTTTATTTTTTTTTAAGATTTTATTTATTTATTTGACACAGAGAGAGAGAGAGATCACAAGTAGGCAGATAGGCAGGCAGAGAGAGAGGAGGAAGCAGGCTCCCTGCTGAGCAGGGAGCCCGATGCGGGCCTCGATCCCAGGACCCTGAGATCATGACCTGAGCTGAAAGCAGAGGCTTTAACCCACTGAGCCACCCAGGCGCCCTTTTGGTTTGTTTTTTAACAGTAACTAATGTTACTGAAATTTCTATTGTGCCAGGTGCCTGGCTAAGTGTTCTGCATCCTTTTTTTTTTTTTCTTTTTTTTAACAGTACAGTTGTGAATGGTAAGATTTCATTCTTTTTTATGGCTGAGTAATATTCCTCTGTGTATGTGTGTGTGTGTGTGTGTCTGTGTGTGTGTGTACACACATATATGTATATATCACATCTTTATTCATCTGTGGATGGACACTTGGGTTTAGTTGCTTCCATAATTTGGCTATTGTAAACAATGTGCTAGTAAACATAGGGGTGCTCTTTACTCCAGACCTGTTAATTCAACTGTGTGCTAAAACTGCCGTAGGCACATCGACTTAAACATATTCAGACTCCTTCTTTCTCCTTCACTCCCACATTTTCCCTTCCTGTGCTCATTTTCCTCTGTAGCCCTTCCCTACCTACCTACTCAGGGTTCCAGCTTGAAACTGGCCGTGTCTCTCTGCTCATCCCTTTCATTTAACTGTTAGAATGCCGCCAAGCCTTCCTTCTTACTATTGTTCATACCTGTTTCCTATCCATTCTCTTAGCGGCTACCTTAGTTCTAGCTTCCACTCTTGCCTTGGGACATACATTGGTTTAGTTTTCAGATTTAGCCCCTATAACCTGTATTCATACAGCTACCAGGTAAACTATCCAAAAATGGGCCTTTAAAATTATTATTATATTACTCTTGCTTAAAACTCACACACCTTTCAAAACAAAACAAAACACCAGGGCGCCTGGATGGCTCAGTGGGTTAAAGCCTCTGCCTTGGACTCAGGTCATGGTCTCATGGTCCTGGGATCGAGCCCTGCATCAGGCTCCCTGCTCAGCAGGAAGCCTGCTTCCTCCTCTCTCTCTCTCTGCCTCTCTGCCTACTTGTGATCTCTGTCAAATAAAAAAATAAAAAACCTCAAAAAAAAATAACCCACCAAAAAAACCCCACACAGCTTTAAGGACAAAATTTAAACTTTAAGTTTAAATTAATCTAGCTCAAAATTCAATTTGAGGAACTTGATATTGTCCTTGCCCACCTTCCCCCTCACCTCCTCACACCTGCTCACCCTTCACTCTGACCATCTTGTAGATTGGCCATTTCCTGGGCTTGTGCCTGTCACACCTATTTCCCTTCCTGTGTTTGACATTTTCTTTTTTCCTTTATTTTTAGTTGGAGTGTAATGGGAAATGTTCTGCTTTTTCTGTACTTGTCTACCTCAGTATTCTTTGTTTCACTTGTTTCTACTTCTTAAGGAAGCCTGCTCCAACTCCGTTCTCAGATTCAGATGCTGCTTCTCTGCCCTTTTAGCAACCTAGTAGAGAGGCTGAATGCCGGGTTTGCTCCAGAGGCAGACTGTCCAGGTTCAAAACAGCCCTGCTTTTTGCCGATTAGGCCTCCTTGGGCAATTTACTAAGTATCTGTATCATTCAGTTTTCTCATGTAAAATGGGAGTAATAATAGAACTTACCTTATAGGCTTGTTCTTATGAGAGTAAATTAGTTCATGTGTCAAACACGTGGAATAAGGTGCCTGGCACACGTTAACACTTACTGAGCACTAATTTGTTATCTTACGCATAGCTCATTCGTAGCAGATGTTACTGGTACTGAATCACCAGTTTAACATGTTCCCTTTTCCATAGCATTGTGAGCTTTTTAGAGAGAAGGGACTAAATTGTACTCAACTTAAATTTTATTAAAAAACACTTGTTGGACATCCACTAAATCAGGGATAGTTTGCCAAGTCCAGACTGTGGCCTGTTTTTGTAAGGCCCTTGAGATATAAGAGTGGTTTTTACATTTTAAAAGGGTTATTTAGGGGGGGGGGGGATAGGTAAAAGTATGTGAACAGAGATCATGGGCCCACAAAGCCTAAAATATATTACCTCTGATAGATTTATTCACAGAAAACATTTGCTGATGTCTGAGCTGCATGCTAGAAATAGTGATGCTTACATGGGGTGGTTGGATACATAGATATGTGAGTAGGTTATAAAGATCAGAATTGTGGGTATTTGTGAGAAGAAATGGCAGCAATATTGGGAAACTATGAAAGCCAGTGGAGAGGGGTGCCTGGGTGGCTCAGTTGGTTAAGCGTACCCAACTGTTGATTTCAGCTCGGTCATGAGCTCAGGGTGGTGAGATTGAGCCCTGCTTTGGGCTCTGTGCTGGGCTTGGAGCCTGCTTAAGATTCTCTCTCTCTCACCCTCTGTCCCTACCCCCCGCCCCCTCCAGAAAAAAGGAAAGTCTGTGGAGTGTCCAAAATAGTTGTTCTCTCATTTGGTGACATGGGATTAGACTGTCTATTCTTTGTAGGAACATTTTCAGGTCCTGCATTTTTCTGTTGTGTTTGAGAAGTTGGATACAGGAATGCTGCTCAAATTCCCAGGTATCAACATGCGATAGAAAACAAGAATTTGCTAGCTCCTGTAGGTTGTAAGGATGAAAAGTTACAAGGAGCCTGTGTTTTCCATGACGCATTCCTGAGCATCCGTGCTAGTAAACAAATAGTAAATACTGACTTTAACTGGCTTCATGTATTTTGCTTGTATAGATTCATAGAAATAGAGCACACTGAGTAATAGTAAATTTAGACCAGTTTCTTTAATATTTATTTTTGCCGTTCTTAGGGACTTTGGCCAAAGCAATATACCCTCTATCTTATTTTCTATTTATGGCATCGAGACAATTTCCTTTTCCTTTTTATTTCCTTAATGATTCACCTTTCTATTTGCTCTAAATAGTGTATATCTTAAAGCTAATGTCCAATTATAAATATTGATTTTTAAAATTAATTTTTTTAAGTTAACTGGCAACCATTTGCATATTTCTAACCTGATAGTACCAAAGTGTATTTCAGAGATTGGTCAATTGCTTTAAATCACAGAGGTAGGTAGTAGTATAGTGAAAGCTAGAAGTTCAGTGCTTTGGCTTCTACACTTTTTGGTCTCTGGTAGACCACACTGCATCTCCTACTCTCCTGGCTTAATGGATGTTCTTTGGTAGAACTAAGATCGATGCATTTTAATATATGTGGTTCTCACCTCTATATTCTGATTTGGAGGAAAAACTTTGCTCTAGAACACTGCTTTGTGGAAAAGACTTTATGTCAATATTAGCTTACATTTTTCTCTTAAAAGGGATTTTTTAAACCAAAAATGGGGAATAACTTGATGTTTAATCTTTAGTGTTAAGCTAAAAAATTTTCCTCCATGCTACTGTGGGCTTTAATACTTACAGTGGTAGATTCTCTGCTTTAATATTTTTTTTAGAATTCTGTTAATGCCTTTCACAATAAACATTTGTTGAATTGATGCTGAAACACAAATTCTGTTGCAATTATAAAAGAATAACTTGTGGCTATTTGCTGTCTGTACTGGGTTCATTCCTATCTATGACGTTTTCGATGTATTTTTTCTTATTTATTTAGATGTGGAAATGAAACGATACCCTATATCAGTTGTCGGCTGTGATGTTAGTATAAGAGCAGTAAGCTTGAAATTGAAAGATCAAGTTTGTGCCTTGACTCTGGCACTTTTAGATAGTATTTGTGTTAGGGCAATCTATAGATTTCCTCATCTGTAAAAGAAAGAATAGGTAAGGCTTCATAGAGTTTTGTTAGGATTAAATGCGATCACATTTAAGCCTACCTAGCACAGTATCTGGTACATGAAGAGTGGATAATAAATATTTACTGATTAAAAAACAAACAGTGCTTCAGGTATATCTTAAGACTATTTTACCAGAGGTTTTATAGAATCACAAAACCTTAGAATTAGAGGGGCTGTCAGAGTTCAAGCCCAGCCTTCCTTACAAGAACTTAATTCCTTCTCTGGTATCCTTGTCAAGTGTTAATTTCTCAGATGCTAAATTTCTTCTTCAGACAGGACTCTGTTGGTAGATTTTCAGGAAGCTGCAGAGTTGAATAAGGCACAGATACTCAGATACACAAATACAGATTGTTGAGGACAGGCTTCCCTGAAGACCTGGCAGTGGACCTCACTCTTGAAAGGCTGGTCGAATCCAGTATATTTAGAGGGGTTTCTCACTACAGGAATAGGTGGAACAAAGGGAAGGATATAGGGCAGCCACAGAAGATCATGAACCTGGGTCATTCCATTTAATAAGAGATTAGAGGGAGGTAAAAGGATAGTGAAAGGAAAGGCTGGAGAAGATTATAGTCAGAGAGGAGAATCCTTGAGGCACTGCTTCAGTTTGGCCTCGTTGTACCCATCAAGTGCAATACAGAGAAAATTTTAACTGGAAGTGATATACTCAGATTGATTCCATCTTTAAATAAATGTTCTGATTTTTATTTTTATTTTTTTTAATTTTATTTATTTTTTAAAAGTTTTTTATTTATTTATTTGACAGAGAGAGAGAGAGATCACAAGTAGGCAGAGAGGCAGGCAGAGAGAGAGGAGGAAGCAGTCTCCCCGCCGAGCAGGGAGCCCAATGCGGGCCTCAATCCCAGGACCCTGAGATCATGACCTGAGCCGAAGGCAGAGGCTTTAACCCACTGAGTCACCCAGGCGCCCATGTTCTGATTTTTAAATAGTTTTCCTTTACTATTAACTTGAAATATGTTCCCTTTTTGTTACTTTCATCTCTTTATTCTAGTTCATTCTCTGTAGCCTTATAGAGTCAATACCTTTTTCATCCCTCATATCAAATCAGACACCTGTCAGCTTTACCTCTAAAACGCATGTAGAATCTGTCCCTTTTGCAACCATCTGAGCTTAAGCCACAATCATCTCTTTGCTAGATTACTGTCATATATGGCCCAGAATCAACCAGTAAGTTTCCATTCCTGCTGTCCTGTTTAGAGCATTTGTCAAAACCTTTGTAGTCCTTCATTCTCAAAAAAACTGCAGAGAGCAAGTGCAAATCATGTCACTGCCCCTGATCCTTATCTGCAAAGTTATAGTGAAGCTGAAGGAACACTGCTAATTCTTATTTTCTTGTAGCCAGAACAGGAATTGCTGAGGTATTGTCATTGTTCATGTGTTCCCTGGGGTTGCCGAACACTCCGAATGTCTGTTGAAATCAGGGCAGGGAGGAGGTGGTCAATTGCATGACAAGGTAAAGGAAGAGCTATGGCAGAGTGTGCTCTGAGCTGTGGGAACACAGAGGAGCAGACAAAACTCCCTTAAAGCTTGCTTGTAAAGACTGAAATTGCTCATTGTAAGCAATTAAAACTCTCAGAGACTTCTGGTACTGCCCTAGATTATTCTGAAGTATTCTGCAAGATTCCTACAAATGCCCGTGATATATCCCTTTAATGTTTTCTTGCAAGATTAAGGATATAGGGGATTTCCCCAGGGCCAGTGAAGAGGAGAGGGTATGATCATCTAGCTAATG
This sequence comes from Ailurus styani, assembly GCA_002007465.1. Taxonomy (NCBI): domain Eukaryota; kingdom Metazoa; phylum Chordata; class Mammalia; order Carnivora; family Ailuridae; genus Ailurus; species Ailurus styani. The sequence goes on along the minus strand of LNAC01000314.1, from coordinate 390,517 downwards.
CAGGGGCCTCTGCCCAAGCCACATTCCAGAGCCTTCTGTTGTAATGTCTGAAGACTAGACTTTTCAGCGTGGTGAAATGGAGCACAGATCCCTTAATGAAAGTTGTAATTCTTGAATACCTATACCCATAGCAAAAGGGTAGGCTAGGAAAAAATCCACCCACTGGCAATGTATAGCAATGAAGTCTTTTTTAACTTTAGCCCTAGGGCGATGTCATCCTAAGAATTCATACCAGAGCTCTTTTTAAAATACAGACTCCAAGTTTGAATTTATGCCACCTGTGTGGTCTGGGAAACCAAGAATAAGAAATAAAAGTGATTTTGGGGTAGAAGTGCCTCAGTGGGGTAGAGGCAAGTATATGATCTTTTTGAAGGAATGTACTTTCAACCCAGGCTTCTCAGACTCCTCCTCCAGAGCCTGTATCTCCAAGTTATAGAACCTAGGAAGGAACAAGCCAATATCAGAGTTACAACAAAACAACCAACAATAGAGGTAGACTCTTCCCATCTCCAAGGACCTCAGATTATTGGAATTAATCAGATATATTATCATTCAAATTAATTTACAAGTGTTTTAATAATAAAAGAGGAGGTTGAAAACCTGGGCAAGAAGCAAAGTAAAAAAATGACAGTGCAGATTTGGCAAAGGAACAATATCTACAAAGGAAAAAAAAATCATTGAAATTTAGAGACTTAGTGGGCAATAGTGGATTACAAACTTTTTGAAGAGTGAATTAATGATAGAGCTCAGGAGATTAACCAGATGTAGTACTAGTAGTTACCGATGAAAGACAGGAATAAGAGATCTAGAGGATGGGATGAGAAAGTTTAAAATGAATCTAATTTTGGAGTTCAGAGAGAATAGAAGTAGCTCTCAGCTATTGTCAATTCAAATACTACATACTGGCTGAGAATTCTCTGGAATTGATGAAAGGCACGAACTCTCAGCTTTAGGAAGCACAATGAAACCCTAAGTAGGCTAGATAAAAATTCTATCCCTAGATATATTATAGTGAAATTACATAAAGGCAAATATAAAGAAAGAATCTTTAATAGGGGACAGGAAGAATAGATCATTGCTCATAAAGAGCCACATTTCAGAGTACTCAATAGTAGCAATGGAACCCTGAAGACAATGAAATTATAAAATGCTGAGAGAAAATAACTATCAGCCTTAAAATTTTTACCCAGCTAAACTTTTATTTGAGAATAAAGATGAATTGACATTTTTTAACAAAAACTGAATTCACTCTCATCATACCTTCACTAAAGGAACTTTTAAAGAAGGAAATTGAACTCAGATGGAAAGTTCGAGATTCAAGAGGGAATGGTAAGCAAAGATACTGGTAACTTAGGTAAATGTAGGTGAGCTCTACACAACTGTTTTAAGCTGTTGGTACTTCGTAAATGCTTCATTGATAGGTAATTGGTCTATCAATTTTTCTGAAATAGTGTGCTCTCTTGTTCCTCCATGGCTAAGAGAGGCATTGACTTCTTAATTTAGAATTTTTCAAGGGAAGCTGGAATTTCAGCAGGACTCCCAACAAGTCTTATTTTACAAAGTTAGGAGGCATATTCAGCCTCTTGGATGTGATTTGGAATGGCTGAATTTCTTGAAAGATTTCTGTTTATTGGTTGAAGAGCAAATTTTAATTTAGGTATCAACTAACTTTACCCCCTATTTACCAAGATCCTAAATGTTACTCTTGATTTATATTTGAATCTGGAATTTCTACCCAAAATGTTCTCAGATTTTACATCTATTATTTAGAAGACAGTTCTAAATTTATTGTTTCTGAGAACCCATGCTAATCTAGGGGAAACTTTAAACATAATAAATAAAATAGAACTTGATACTCTTTAACTGGCCAAGAACATCACAACCAGAAACTACTCTTTCTCCCTTATGGTCCTGACTTTTAAAAAAGTATTTGCCAGACAGAATTTTTTCTAATTGTTGAAATTCAGCTGTGCTATCAGTAGTATACTTACACTAGGATTTTGTTAGGAGGGCCAAAATCAGAATAGATGAGTTCTCTCAGCACATATTTTTGAAATAGTTTCTTTTAAGGAGTTTTGTGGACTTAAGTTGATATCCTTGATCTAACATTTATTAGACTCTCTAGGCACCATTTATTTATTTAACAACTATTTTTGCGCACCTGTCAGGCTTTCTCCTGCACCAAGGTTGCTGTAGTGAACAAGATTAATAAGGTGCCTGTGCTCAGGAAGTTTGTCTTCTGGTGGGGCAAGTAAATAAGTTTTAAAATTATCAAAAGCACATAAAGAGACTAAAAAATAGGGTGACATGATAGTAACTTGGGGGGAGGGGCATGTTTTTAGGTTGAATGGTCAGGGGAAGGCCTCTTTGAGGAGATGACCATCAGAGCCGGGAAAAGAGAGAAGAAGCCACCTGAGCAAGTAGCCTCCTAGGCTGAAGGAACAGAAATTGCAAAGGCTGTGAGGCCTATACGAGCTTGGTGTTTGTAAGTGCTGAAGAGCATATTAATGTGATGGTTTAAAATGACCTCACATCGTGTAGAAATTGATTTTGACTTTATAATGTTGTGAAAATCACACTAGATTGTTGTAACTTAAATTCATGTATTTTACTGACACAAATGTTGCTGTAATTTTTATTCTCTTCTGTTTTCAGCCAGTGAACTCAGTAACGTTTGGTTGGAGATGTTTGATTTATTTGCTGGCATGTGGTCTGTTCTCATTTGGGCAGTTTTTAGTGACCCCACTGTAATATAAAAACACTAAAATATTTGCTAAACTTAGTTGAATTATAAATCTAGATTTTTACATAGGAAGACAAGAGAGAATGACAAATGATCATAGTTTCTTACACATGGAAGAAACTTTAAAGGCAGTATCCAAAACCTCAAATCATGCTATAGAATTAAACATTTAGTCTCCTTTCTTTAGAATAAGCTTTATTTCATAAATATCTATTTAGTTATTCTACATAAATAAGAAACCCTTAAAATCACAGGAAAACTGTTTTTCTCTTTTATGTTGAAATATGTGTGTATTTGTACCCTTCTGTCAAAAAGTAAAAACCTTTTTTTAGCTATTACTCTAATTGTAGAGTTCTGCTGTCTATCCTAGCTCTTCAGTCTGCCATACTGAAGCTTTCCAAGGTCAGAATCATGTCTAATTTCTGGTCCCATGGAGCAAACTACAGGGCATTACACATAATAATCTCTTAAAATTATTTGAGTGCCTGAATGAACAAATGAATGAATATATGAACATTTATTATGAAGTTAGTCTTTGGAGAATAATTAACCAATAATCAGTATACTTAAAAAGATAGACATTGATCACTTTTTTAAAAAGTGATAATATTGTTGGAAAATTTATAATATTGTCGGAAAATTTCAGCATTTCTGAAGGGGAGGTGGTCAGTGTGAAGAACACTCATACAGACTAAGAATCAGGAAATGGATCTGAATTTAAGCTATGCCATCACTCACAAAGTGTTCTGAAATAAATCATGCAACCTTGCACATAATTTCTTTGTTTGTCCAGTGAAGGGATTAGATGATTGTTGCTAACATTTCTCTCTGCTCTAAAACCCTATGATTTTTATCCTTTGCTATTTGCAAGAGCCAGGAGAGAATAAAGGTTGGCTTTTATGTTAGATTTGATTCTAAATCTAATGATACAGGACAGTGGTGCTTAAACTATTTTTGTTAAATGGTAGGGAAAAGCTGAAAAAGGTTCAGTGGTGGTATGAATACACACTGTGCTATGTTATGATTAACTGCCACTTCTGTTTTCTTTAATGGCCTGTACTCTTCATCTGCCGATATAATTTTTCTTAATATTGAGATTGTTTTAGTACAAACAAGTAGTGTGTTTGTGAAAAGGGACCCAGCCATAAGGTGAGATGTCTGTATAGTTTAAAAAAAGAAAAAAAAAAAAGATGTCTGGATAGTTGATGTTTTCTAAGTACGGGCTGGTCTGCAATGCAGTACATTTTTTTAAGGTTTTATTTTCTCAGGGTGGGAGGAGGTGCCAGGTACTTCTCTCTTTAAAATTAAACATAGCACTCTCTTTCATAACATGTTAGCATATTGTTGAGGAAGTTTTCTAAAGTGAAAATAAAATCTGTTTAGTAGCACATTCAAGTTTAGAATAGAGAATTTTTTTTTAATGTTTTATTTTTAATCTCTATAACCCAACATGGGGCTCGAACACACAATCCCGAGATCAGTAGTCACACGCTCTACCAACTGAGCCAGCCAGGCACCCCGGAACAGAGAATTTTAATAGCCTCATTTTGTCTCCCAAATAGCATGAGGTAGTGGAAGATTGAGTGACATTACTGTAGGTGCTCTGGTTTCTTCCTTTGTGGTGGGCAAGGTGAAGTCTGGCTGCCCTGGAGAAGGGCTGCTGGCTTGGAGCTCCTAAGGTCTGGCATGCCTGGCACACTGTCATAACTTGTTTTCTTTCCAATTCATGTTAGAAAATGCACTCACAAATATTTATGTTACCTTAATTATCTCTTCTCAGTGCCTCTGAACTGGGGAGAAAGAGCTAGTGAGGCTTCTTACACGTAGGTTATGCTTTTTTCTATCTTTTTAGTCTCTTTTGTAACCAATCTATTATATGAGGAGGAATGACAGTATGGACTAAATCCTAACTCAAGACAGTTTCTTGATCTGATTTAGCTAAAATATCCCCTATTTATTGATCCTTTTTCTAATAATTGTTAACCGTTCCTCATTGTTTGGAATTTTTATCTTGACTTTCCACTTTGAAAGTTATTGGCAGTTCTAACGTATTTTGGCTTTACTGTCTAGAGGGAGCACGGAGTAAACAGGGTTATAGAATCATCTGCCATTAGGTTAATGGCTTTAGGATTTTCATCTAGGGCTTTAGAAATTCCTGCCATCATTTTTGTGGTGTGTGAACATTACTTCAGGGGCCAAAATTGTAATAAAATTCTTTTTTAACGGCAGTCTTTGGAATCAGTTGCATGGGGTTGTCATAACCAATGGGATGTGAATAGGTTGTAGAAGGTCTGTCTCTCTACTATGTTTACCAGAAGGCCTTTCTCTCTACCACTTTGAACCCCTCAGGAGTCATTGTTAATTTTTTGTTGTTGTTTTCTGATGAATGGTGGAACTATGAAATAAGTTGAAACTATAACAAAGGTATGTTCTGGAGGCATTGCTTTCTTCTAGAGGTAGTGCAGAAAGGGTCACTAGTGGCTGCTATAATATTAAAAAACATTAACATTTTTATTTTGTCTCAAAACAAACTACAAGTAAAAAATTTTGTTTACTTGTACAGTTGAGTCATGAGTTGACAAACTTTATTATATGGGGTTCGGAGCAAGGACAGCATTTTGAAAGTTTATCTCCAATTAGCTTTTTTGCATTTAGGTAAAATGGAACCTAAATTAGGGCCAGATGTAGAGATGGTCAAAAAAAAATCCAGTTTTATATTATTCCTGGGCAACCTGAGCTTTGTATCTGGAAAATCTTCCTTTGTATTTGCTTGTTAACTCTTAATTACAGAATTTTCTCGTATTATAACAAATCTTTATATTTAAAACCAGTATTGTCAAATGCATTAAAAAAGTAAATAACTAAAAATGTTTAATAATAAAACAATTTTACTAAAACTATATATTACTTGAAACCAATATACAGAGATGTATATGCTAAAAATTAACCATTTGTTATCAGTCTGTACATATATGTGCCTATAGGTATAGATAAAACTGGAATCATACCTGTAACTCATCTAACATACTCTTTATATGCAAAGCACTTTATTGTGAAATATGGGAATTATTTGAACATTACTGGCTTCTATCATGGAGGCTATTTTTTTGAAATATGATAAGCTAGAAATGTTGATGCAAATATGCAAATATGTAACTAAATTGATATATGAAATAGGAAAGAATAATTGAGACTGAAAACCTATAATTTAATATTGATCATGCACAATTAACAGGACCAAATTTTGGAAATTCCAATTTGTACATTATGTATGTGCATGTACATTAGGTTTGCAGAGTTGCTTCTAACATAAACCGCAACTACATTTCTTAGTCCAATAACTAATCTAATTATAATCGATGAGCACCAAATTCATAAACTCTTAATAACTTACATATGTGTTATTGGCAGGTTGCTTTTAACTTCAGATAATGAAAACTGAATCTGGCTTCAACATAAGGAAATTGGCTTGGCCCACTTGATTGAAAGAACTAAAGCTGCAGGAACAACAGCTTGGGCTTTCTGTGTTGCTTTGCCCTCAGGTTCTTTCCCTGATGGTTGCAAAACAACTGCTTAGGAGCAGCCAGGGAAATAACGCTTCCTTGTTAGAATCTAGAGAATGGAGAGTAGCCACTTACTTTCTAATAAAAGTGAGACTAACTGTCCCAGAAAGGTTCACGAACTCTGTCCTTGATTTCATTGGCTAGAACTGAGTAGTGTTCTGGATTACGGTCTTTTCCTGAACAAGACAGTAGCTGGGAACGACCATTCAGATCTTTCCCTTGAGCTCTGGTCATTTGCTAAACAGCATTGCCCTTTTCCACGTGGGGAGAGTTGGAGTGGCAGTCAGCATGTACTATTACTGTAGTCTGAAGTAGAACCTCAGAATGAATGGGATTAGCAACCACTGTGAAAGACAGTATAGAGGTTCCTCAAAAAATTAAAAATAGAAATACTGTATGATTCAGTAATTCCACAACTAGGTATTTACCCAGAGAAACTGAAAACACTAATTAGAAAAGACATATGCACCCCTTTGTTTGTTGCAGCATTATTTACAGTGGCCAAGATTAACATGTAACCCAAGTGTCCCATCTTTATCTGTCCATAATGAATGGAGAATATGTGATTACACACACACACACACACACACACACACACACACACACAGGACGATTATTCAGCCATTAAAAGAAATCTCGCCCTTTGTGGCAACTTGGATGGTATTATGCTAGGTGAAATAAGTCAGAGAATGACAAATACTGTATGATTTCACTTTTATGTGAAATCTTAAAAACAAAACAAAGAAACAAATAGAAAACAAACATATTCATACATACGCAGAACAAATTGGAGGTTGCCAGAGTAGAGGGAGATGGTGGGGATGGGCAAAGTAGGTGAAAGGGATTAAGAGGTACAAACTTCAGTGATGAAATAAATAAATCATGGGGATGAAAAGTACAGCATAAGGGTTATAGTCCATAATAGCATAATAACATTGTGTGGTGGTGGATGGTAACCACACTTCTCGTGGTGAGCATTGTGTAATGTATAGGATTGTCAATCAATCGCTGTGTTGTACACTGAAACATAACATTGTATGTCAACTATACTTCAATAATAAAATTTTTAAAAATAAATAATTAGCATTTTGGGATCAGTTCTGGCCCACTAGTAGCACAAAGACAATACTTTGGTAATCACTGTTATAGTGAGAGTGGACAGACCCTAAGCAACACCAACATTTAACTATTAGAATGAGGAGCCTGTGAATCAGTCCTCTACTTAAATTTATTTCGTATTTATTTTTAATTATGAGCTACAGAAAGCTGTTCATTTGGCCTTATTTCATTAGTTCTAACAGGGTATTTCATATTTGATTTACCCAGGGGTTTTCTCTTTGTCTTTGGTCACTTGAATGTCACTAGCATGGTGTTTCTTTGAGGTGCTGCTCATTATCTTAAAGGAAATAGAGGAGGAATTATAAACGGTGTACTGAAGTTAAAGGAAAAATGAAATGTGTATTTTGTAGTGCATGAAGTATCTAATGAGTTAGATACTAAGGAAGACCTGCATTCTTGTATTTTTTTTTTTTGGAAGTTCTTACAAGTAGTGAACTACTTTAAGTTCCTACGAGTAGAAACTTCTGACTTATCCTTACCTACATGTTAGGTATCTTGGAAAAATTATTATTCTTAGATTATAAAGGAGTAAATGATAATGCTACCCTGTGTCTGAAGACCTCAATGATTAGAAACAGGTTGTGATTGGTAGTGGACTATGAATGGTAGTAGGTTGAGTATCTTATGTGCAAGGACCCTCCTCTCCTTGAGTAATCATGAACAGACGGTATAATTCTTTTTTTCTTGTGCTTGACATGTGTAGGAGGGATAGACATGATGAACCACTACTAATCTCTGCATATTTTTTAGGCAATGAATTACTACCCAGCAGACTCAATTCAGGAGCCAGTGAGTTCTCCTTTACATTTTATTACTAGGCCTCACTTAGTTCCGAAGAGTGAGGTAAAGCACTGCATTTTCTGTTTCATGTATCCGGCTTCTCTGAGGTTTGACACTGTAAATCAGTGGCTCCTGAGCTTTATCATGCATCAGAATCTTCGGGAGGGTTTGTGAAAAAACCGATTGCTGGGTCTCCAACCCTCAGAGTTTATGATTCAGTAGGGCTAGGGTGGAGCCTGAGCATTTACATTTCTAGTAACTTCCCAGATGATACTGTGGTGCTGATCAAGGTACTGACTGCCCTTTGAGAATCACTGTTGTGAAAACATTTACGTTTAATAAAAGCAAGGAACAGTCATACTGAATTTATTTAAGGAAAAGATACATGGTATTTACTGCTGTTCAGATTAGACTTTGTATTGTTTTTCTCTGGTTGTTGGCTATTACATAAAGTGACCCAGAGGGAATACTTTCTTAAATTATATTTCTTTAGTAAAAGAGTGGTTACCTTTTGGTAATTGACATCTCTCAACTTTTTACAGATGCAGTGATTATTGCTGCTGGGCTGAAAGCCACTTTTGGCCTAGATGAAAATACTTCGCATTATTTTGCTTGATGATCCCAAAGACAGGATTTTTTTTCTATTTGTTCTCTACTAAGATACCATAATTGTTATTTCACTCAGTATTGAAACTTTAAACCAGTCTGAGGCCAGTACAACCCCTTTGCTATTGCCAGCTGTGCATGTTTCCATGGAAACTCAATAGGGGCTAGCAGGATTACTATTGTAAGGACCACACCTGGCTTATTTGCATCCAGTTTAAGTTGGGGAAATTTCAAAGAATAAGAGGTATGTAGATGTGTCAGTGAACAGCCAGAAAGAGCTTGTAGTTTTTAACCATCATACTGGTCTAAAGAGGAAGAGTTGAGTGGGTTTTCCTTATTCATTATAGTTCATGTTTCTGGAGGGCTTTGGTGGGTATGCTAAAGTTTATATTTGTTTTGTGTATTTGTCTCATTGTGTTTTGTTTTTGTTTTAGGAATATCCTTTTAAATATTCTAATATTTAGTCTTAAATTATCTAGAATATTAAATTATTCTAATATTTATTAAATTAATGAATTTAACATTTATTAAATATTCTAATATTTATTAAATATTCTACTAGTTATTAGAGTATTTATTAAAATATTCTAATATCCTTAATTAAACATCTTAACTTTATAATTTTAAAATTCTCTTAAAGAATTTAAAGTGCATGTAGATCAGACTCTTTTTCAAGAAAGAATTTAATTTCTTTCCAGTTGTGTAATGTAATAAAATGTCTTAGTTTTTGACTACAGTTGCAGAATTATGCCAGAATTTTGTGTTGACCTCTGTTTTCAAGTGTTATGAGCTACTGTGAACCCCTTCTCTCACAAAAATAAGTTTTCTTAAAAGAAGGCAGTTGAACTATTTACACATTTGATTTTGTTTGCACCATTAAAGTTAAGCCTTGTTTCAAAGTTTCATAAATGGTTAGGACCATCACTGAATGTATAGAAAAAAAGTTACATGGACTAGTTACATGAGCACAGAGTTACAGAGCACAGTTATATAAAACTTAGATGCTTTCCATTAATGAGTTACACTACTCAGTCAGTTATACTAATTTATACTAGTTGTACTAATTAGTTATGCTAATTCAAACATAGCTATGTAGTACAGGGATATGGCAAGTAAGAGTCAGCACACAGACCAACTCCTCCTCCTTGGTTTAAGGCTGCTTGAACTTTCTACTGGTCGGAATTCTAAGATTCTCTGGCAAAGAGTGTGGTGGTCAACCAGTGACGGTGAATTTCTATACTTGTATGTGCCAAGTATTTCTTGTTTTCTAGAGACAAAATGTAATCCTGTACCTTTTTCAAAATATTTTACAGTGATAGTACTATATATTGATCTGTCACCTGTGACAGATATGTGTGAACATGTGTGTGTACATATATGTATACGAATGTATATGTCTATATAGTATGTGGTTGTGTGTATATACAAAGCCAGTTGAAGTAGATACTTATAAATTTGGAAGGAGGTAACATTGGATTTGAGGATTTTTTTTTATTAGCGAAATATTCTCTTTAAGGAAAAGTATAAGTAGGCTATTTTATTCAGCTTTATGAAAGAGTAGCACCTTGTAATACATGTTCCAAGAATTTTCTAATTCACCTCCACATTCTGATGTAAGAGTAGGTGCTAGTATCCCTATCTTATTCGTGAGGAAATAGGCACAAGAGTGGTGCCTGCCTCCAATCACTTTATGTTTAGGCAGCTGATAGGTAGTCCAGTGTTCCCCACTGTGTATAATTGTTTCCCCTTAAAGTGCTAGGTTATTTTATACAGTTTACTCAGTCTTGCCTTTTTCTCTTTTTGTATTCATAGACTGGAAAAGTAAGAAGAGCTTTCCTGCCTTTTTAATTACCAAACTACTCTCAGTTTTCAATGAATCAATTCAAAGAAAGAATGCAGTCTTTCTATACCTGGTAAATATTTTTTGCTCATAAAAGCTATTAATTTAGTAGCCTCTGATAAATCCAGGTGTTTATGATGATTGCCTTTAATTTTGTGGAATGACTATGAACATGACTTTATATATATATGTATGTATATATATACATACATATCAATTATCATTAATCAAATATCATTAATCATTAATGATATCAAATATCATTAATATCAAACAGATTTCAGAGCATGTATATATATACATACATATATATATATATATATGCTCTGAAATCTGTTTGATATTAATTGACGTGATGGAGTGATGCTTAGAATGCCTGTGCCCTAGCCAGCAATAGAAAATAGTTTAGGATTGGCCCTACTACTTAGATTAGGTTCTGTTGGGTAGTTTGTTTTGTTTTTCTTTTGGGGGGGGGTGGTTGGTTGGTTTGTTTTTGGAAAAAGTTATGAAGTTAATGCAAATAGAGTACATAAATATATTATTTAGTTTTCTCTTTATTTGGATAATATAACATTAGCAATAATCCCTATGTGGCAGTTTAATAGTACTTTGTAAATAATAGTGTTACAGAATTAATCTAGTAATCAGAGTATTAAGCCTACATTTTTCCATTTTACAGATGACCTAAGTGAAGATTAGAGAGATCAAGTAACTTGCTTAAGAAAGTTCAGCTAGCCAGTGTAGAGTTGGGGTCAGAATTTAGATCAGAGACTACATATTTTGATTCCTACTCTAGTGCCTTTTAAAAACTCTTATTTTTTAAGTACCTTAAATAAGAATTAACATGCCTAAGAGAGTAAACAAACCATAACAACATTTCATATAGGTCTTTTGCATAACTTAAAATGTTAATGCAGAAACAGAGAAGACAAAATGGATTTATATATGCTACATAAAATACTTCATCTATTAACAACAGTGTTAACAGCCATTAATTAGCTACTAGCTACCATTAAAGCTTTTAGATACACTTTATTTAAGCCTGAGATCAACCCCTGGGCCTATTTTGAACCTGTTTTGCAGAAGAGGAAACTGAGGCTTTCAAAGAGAGTGCTATAGCTTAGGATGTTAGAAGTGGAGTTTAAAACCCAGTTCTCTCTGACTTCAAAGTGCATTGCTAAGCTATGAAGCCTGTTGATTTTTGGAATTAAAACTTAAATCATAAATCCACCCTATCACATGTTAACTGTTACTGAATATGGAATAATTTCCTCTCATAATTCACCCATCCAAAAATCTGAGCATTTTAGGGACATATTGAGGTAATGCAGAGAAACCATGCCTTCCTCTACAATGATTTTAACTATAAGAATCATATTAGCTTTTTTTATAATGTTATTTAAAGGTATATAGGTCTTATATCCCTTCTAAAAAAGAAAGGTGTTTATAAAATATTTATATATTCTAAACATATGCTTAGACTGAACTAACTAGAGCAAGTCAAAAGATACATTTCTTGTGATTAAACATTTGTCTTCATGTTTTTACTTATTATAGTTGATCAACGAGCAATGATTATTTTTCTAAAGTATTTTTAAGACCTTTCAAAATTAGTTAAATGTTAATGAAAGCAATCAATGTTACAGCAGGGAGTATCATTCAAAAATTAATACATTTCAAGTGTCTGACTGGCTTGGGGATAAATAAAAGCTTATTATCTTAAATGAAACGGTAATGATGAAAGTACAAAGAAAATTCCTTCTTCTTTAGTAAAGTACCCAGAGTACCCGAGTTTGCCCAGACCAGGTGTATCTTTGCCTTAAAACCTGACTTAGCCCCTGAAACTCACCTTTCCCCATGAATCTTCCACTGATTACCACCATCACCTGCCTGGCCAAAAGAGCATGGGAATGCTTAGAATGTAGGCAATGAGATACTAAAAATACATTTTATTAGTAGCTCGTGTTAGGTAACTTTTATTTCTGGTAGTGTGCAGAACTTACAGCAAAGAAATGGAATTTGTGTGCATTTTAACCTGTACCATTCAAAATGAGAAATGTTCATTAGATTGCCTGGTATCTTTCTACTTTGGGCAGTTATATTTTAGGACAGGATAAAAGGTGAGATACATTGGCAAATTTTATTGTTTTTTTAGTTAAATTCTTTCTAACTGGAGCTTGCAAAGATGGTATGAAACTTATTGATACTCTGACATTTTGAGAAGATTCCAAAGTCGCTTATCTACCTTTATATTACTTTCAGCTACTCGTCACCTGAGTAGAAGGAAAGGTGAGGCGGGGCTGGGGCAGCGAATGTTTATTGAATTCCTACTCTGTTCAGCATCTGCTAGGCACATTTTTAGTAGAAGTACAGGAAGTAGAGCAAAGAGAAGTACTTTGTACAAAATTAGGTCTTGCTTTTGTTTGGATGATCAACTTGTTAATCCACCATATTCTTTCATCACTTGCTTTTGGCAGCACCAAATGCTCTTGGTTGTTTCCAGTGCTCTGAATCACAACCACCTGGGATTGCTGTTTTGGTGCTTATGTGACCAGAAGGGCATCAGTTTTCTGGGGGTTTTTTTTGTTTGTTTTTTGGTTTTGGTGGAAAGGGGTCAAGTTTTAAATTTTCAGAAAACTATAGTTAACAGTACTGCACTGTAATACTTAAAAATTTGCATAGAGGGTAGATCTTAGGTTAAGTGGTCTTGCCACACATGCAAAAGTTTTTAATGAAGAAAAAGGAGGGGAGGAAACTTTTGGAGGTGATGGACAAGTTTATGGCCTTGTTTGTACTCACAGAGGAGTATACTTCTGAACTTATCAACTTGTATACATTAAATATATACAGTTTTTTGTATGTCAAATATAACTCAATAAAGTATTTTCAAAAAAGATTGCAAAAGAAAAATTTTTACTTCATAAATGTTATTTAAGGATCAAAGCCATGTTCAGATAATTGTAACATTTTTAAGACTCTGTTCTTAACCATGTACAGCAGAGGTGATTTTTGGGGCCTGTGGGTTAAAAGTCAGTTAAAAACCATAGAAATGGAAAAAAAATACAAATGTTCAAGAGTATCACTTAAATTTTTTATTACAACAGAAAAATCTTGACAGTGGTATTTATTAAATTATCAAGAGCATAACAGTAATACCATTATCATTTTTATAATTCTCGGTTATTTTCAAAACTTATATTCTCATTTTATTTTTGAATTTTTATCTATTTATTTATTGAAGAAAATGCTTGCTTCCACTGCATTTATTACTAATATAAGAAAATGTTTAAAAAAATTAATTCTCTGGCGCCTGGGTGGCTCAGTGGGTTAAAGCCTCTGCCTTCTGCTCAGGTCATGATCTCAGGGTCCTGGGATCGAGGCCTGCATTAGGCTCTCTGCTCAGCAGGGAGCTTGCTTCCTCCTCCTCTCTCTCTCTCTGGCTGCCTCTCTGCCTACTCGTAATCTCTCTCTGTCAAATAAATAAAATCTTTTAAAAAAAATTAATTCTCAGTTCTCCAACGGTTCTCATCCTTCCCTCTTGCCCACACAACTCCTGACCCATTCCCTCAGAGCTGGTTCAAAACTGAACCTGTTCACTGCCATTTTCACAGAAAACACCCAGTGCCAGGGATGCAGGGAAGAAGGATAGATGAGGGCGACAGTACTGTCCAGGTTCCACCCAAAGGTAGGCTGGGTGGTGAGTCACAGAATTCAGACGAAAGGGCTGGTGGCCTCACGATGACATACTCTAACTAAAGTGGGCTGGAGAGGAAGTAGGCTAGCCTGTCAGAGGCTTCAGAGGACATCTCCTGGGCTTGTGTCAACCCCAGAAAAACCGACACCAGGAGAATGAGGAGACCAGGGAGGCAGTCTTGTGGAAACTTTCACAGTTCTCCCATGTTGAGAGGTGCGGAAAGTCTAGAGGGCACCAAGAGCCTCACTCATTTTGGCAGAAAAACTTAACTCTAGTGTTGGGAAGTCACAAAGATGCCACAGACACTGAGAAAGGCTAACATACGAGGGGATGCACAGTTTCACAAAGCACAGTGATCACGGACCAGAGCGGTGGGGATCATGCTACTGACACAGAAACTACAAAATCCAGAAGCAGGGAGAGTGGCCTTTCAAGGAGTAACTCTGCACCAGTCATCCATACTTGACCCCAGGTCAACCTGGTGAGTTTCACAGAGCAACTGGCAACTTTGGGGGTAGAAGCTGTCACATAAAAAGGACTTTAAACAAGCAGCTAGAAGAAGGGAATGGTAGGAGACTGCTCCAGGGCTCTCAGGAATCGAGGGCAGTACCAGGGGCTGGGTGGATAGATGCACAAGAAACAACACCAAAGAGGTTTCCTGTTCAGCAGTCATTTGGGGAGGGGGAAGAGGACCAGGAGGCAGTCGAAGGGAGCAAAAAGGGGGTCCTGAAGGCTAGTCTCTGGAGACTGGATCAGAAGAAAGCCAACGTACTGGGCACTAGTGATGAAACACAGCTCTGGACTTCAAATTGGGGAGGTGGCGGATGGGGGTGGGTTGTCACTGACTGAGGGTGGTGGGTGGAACAGCTTCATAGTAGCGATCACAGGGCCACGAGGAAATATATGTCCACTAGGTCAGAGGGCTCCTTCCAGCCTGGATAGGAAGGCACAGTCTCACAGGGGAGGTCCATTGACGTCTGGGTGGTAGAAGGCACAGAGATCTTCATATTGACAGTGGCCCTTTTTGGCAAAGTGTTGGCACACAGAGTGGTTGGATTTGTCTTCCGTAATTTGAGGGCCATCCTTGGGCCGGCAGGTGTTTTTTTTTTTTTTTTTTTAAAGATTTTATTTATTTATTTGACATAGAGAGATCACAAGTAAGCAGAGAGGGAGGCAGAGAGAGAGGAGGAAGCAGGCTCCCTGCTGAGCAGAGAGCCCGATGTGGGGCTCAATCCCAGGACCCTGGGATCATGACCTGAGCCGAAGGCAGAGGCTTTAACCCACTGAGCCACCCAGGCGCCCTGGCAGGTATTTTTGATAAGAGACCAACTTTTGAGCCTTCGAGGATTTCTCTGCTCTTCATGAAAGCCTCCCCTGGAAGGACCCCCATGGCCTGGTCCAGGAAAAGGAGGTTCAGTATTGGCCCCCCACCAACCACGACCATATGGACCACACTTGGGGCCTAGGCCTCCCCAAATTGGGCCTCTGCCTCAGGGAGGAGGTGGGAGATTCAGCAGTGGTGGAATCATTGGTCCCCTTGATCCTGGAGGACTTCTGTGAAGAGCTGACTTGGGGTCCTCAGGCTTTCCATTGGCCATGGGGGGAGGGCCCAGAAGGCTGGGGGGTACGATGGGACTCCCGTCTTCCTCGTCTCCAGTCTCTTCCAGCTCTGGCAGCAGGGCCTGCTGTAGTGGCGGTGGCTGCTGCTGATTACTGCTTCTTTCATTTGGGCATCGTGGTTGCGGCAATGGCTGCAGCGGGATTTGGAGGGCAGTGAGGAAGGCTATATTCTCATTTTAATTTTAAGAATAATCATTGGTGATAGCATAAATCTTCATTTCTCAAATGAGGAAATTAAGGTTTAGCTGTTGTGTTGTTTCCTATGATGCCATAGCAAAGTACCGCAAACCGGGTGGGTGGCTTAAACAACAGAAGTTTCTTACCTCATAGTTCTGGAGGCTGGAAATTCAAGATTAAGGTATTAGCAGGGTTGGTTCCTTCTGAAGGCTGTGAGGGAGAATCTGTTTCATGTCTTCCTTCTTGTCTTGCCTCTGTTATGTATCTGTCTCTCTGTCCAAGTTTTTCCTAAGGACATCAGTAGTATTGGATTGGGGTCCATCCTGTGGACCTCATCTTAACTTGATCATTTGCAAAGACCCTATTTCCAAATAAGGTCATACTCATCTTTTGGGGGACACAATTCAACCCATAACAGTAAGTCTTTCACTCAGCATCTCTTAAGCAGGAAGTTAGACATACCACATTGTTGTGCTGGTAAAATAGTAAGTTTTAAAGGCATGTAAAAATAGTTATATATAACCTCACATTTAAAATTTATTTACTGATATTACCTTTTGTCTCGGTAGATTTTATTTAAAACTGTCTGAGTTTCTAAAATATTTAAGAGGGGCACCTGAGTGGCTCAGTCAGTTAAGTCGATGCCTTTGGCTCAGGTTGTGATCCCAGCGTCCTGGGATCGAGCCCTTCATTGAGCTCCCTGCTCAGCTGGGAGTCTGCTTCTCTCTCCCCCTCTGCCCTGCTCATACTCTCTCTCTCTCTTACTCTCTCTTTCAAGTAAATAAAATCTTTAAAAATAAATAAAGTATTTAATAGAATTTGGGGTTGTGATAGGTTTCAAGCTCTTTTTTTGGTATGTGATATATTACCAACTGTGGAAAGGTTGTTTGGTTCTCAGTGCCTACATATGAGTTTAAGTCTGAACTTTCATTCGTGCATTGTAGAGCCTTAAGATGTGGACTCCTCCTCCTTATCTCGAGATGTCCATCAGAATACTGTTTAAATAGTTTCAAGTACACTCTGACTGTAGATAATCTGTGCATTTCATGATTCTGTAAGAATTGTGGTGTTGTCAGTGTTAATGTGCACCTTGCAATCAGATACTTTTGAGGAATGGGGGAAGGCAAGGCTCCACTAGAATAATAATAAAACACTGGTAGTTTATTGAGCTTCCCCCCTTTTTCTTTTTATTCTTTGGTATTGTTTTATTTTGATTTTAAAACACTCCCAATATTTTACTAAATAATCCTATAAATAAGGACATTCTGCTGCATAGCCACAATACAAACAAAATGCAGGAAATTAGCAATATCACTTTACTATCAACTAATCCATATATCTGATTCAGATTTGGCAAATTGTCCCAAAAATGCCCTTCATAGTAAAAGTACCTAATCCAGGATCTTACATAGCATAGGTCCTTAGTCTTTCCTTGATTTTCAAGACTGTGACACTTTGAAAGAATATATTTTGTGGAATATCTTTGAATTTGTGTGTGTGGTTATTTATTTATTTATTTATTAAAGATTTTATTTTTTTGTCAGAGAGAGCACAGGTGGGGGGGGGGCGGCAGGCAGAGGGAGAAGGAGGCTCCCTGCTGATCAAGGAGCCCGACTCTGGGACTTGATCCCAGGACCCTGGAATCATGACCTGAGCCAAAGGCAGGTGCTTAACTGACTGAGCCACTCAGGCGTCTCTGATTTTGTGTTTATCTGATAGTTCCCCATGATTTGATTTAGATTATACATCTATGGCAGGAATATCACAGAAGTGATGTTGTCTTCTCACTTCATCTTTTCTGGTAGTGCACAATTTTGATTTGTCCCTTGACTGATGACCTTAACTGATTGCTTGATTACGGTGATGCTTACCAGGCTCTCCTAGTCAAGCTGTGTCTTTCCTTTGTAATTGCTTAATATTTTGTAGGCAAACTACATTTTCATCATCAAATTTTTATTAGATATTAGATATTTTATTAGAGCATTTGACTGAACTGATGATGATGATGATTTCCAAATGTTGACTTTCTATTATTCTTTCTATATTTATTATTTGGCATTCTATAAGGAAAAATTTTCTCTTCTGCCTGCTTATTTATTTATATCAACATGAATTCCTATGATTACAATTCTTTAGAGATTTTTATTTATTCATTTGAGAGAGGGAGAGTGTGAGCACTAGTGGGGGGGAAGGGCCAGAGGGAGAAGCAGACTCCCTGCTGAATGAGGAGTGTGACATGGGCCTTGATCCCAGGACCCTGAGATGACCTGAGCTGAAGTCAGACACTTAACTGACTGAGCCACCCAGGTGCCCCAGTAATGGTTACAATTTATTGTTTTTATTTATTTTGTTGTATTGCCTGAAATTTGGTCAATGGGAAGGCCTTTCAGACTTGCTTTTGTGTTTTTTCTGCATATTCCCATAATTCTTAAAGCACTTCCACTACTAATTTCTTCACCCAAATAGTAAAAAGAAGGAAAGGAAAAATAAAATACAAAGTTTCAGCCTAGAAACAAAAAGCCTCTGTAAAGATACAGAAAATATAAAGAACTAAATGGAAATTTTAGAACTGAAAACAATAGTAACTGAAACAAAAACTCACTGGATGGGTTCACAGCAGAATAGAGGGGACAGAGTGAACTGGAACATAGAACAGTAGAAATTACCCAATCTGAACAAGGAGAAAATAGAACAATAAATGAACAGAGCCACAGGGACCTGTGGGACTGTGACGGAAAGACCACAGAGAAGAGAAGGGGGCTGGTCTGAAAAATCCTTGCAGAAACACTGGCTGAAAACTTCCCAAAATTGTCAGAAGACACAAACCTACAGATTCTAGAATCTTGAACAAGTTCTAAACAATATAAACATAAAGAAGTAATTATAAAATGTTGGTAAACTAAAGAAAGGAAAAATCCTTAAAACAGTGAGAAATGACACTTTTCCCTATGGAGAAAAACAATTTCATTGATAGTGGATTTCTCTCCTCAGAAACCATGGAGGCCAAGAGGCAGTGGCATAACATTTTTCAAGTATTGAGAAAGAGCTAAAAGTACCAACTTCTGTATTCATCAAAAATATCCTTCAGGAATGAAGGGGAAATCAAGACATTCTTAGATGAAGGAAAACAAAGCAGTCATCTCCGGTAGACCTACCCTAAAAGAATGGCTAAAGAAATGAAATATGTAGTTTTAAATCAACAGAACATATTTAGGACTTGTGTACCATAGACT
The DNA here is from genome assembly GCA_002007465.1 of Ailurus styani. Classification (NCBI taxonomy): domain Eukaryota; kingdom Metazoa; phylum Chordata; class Mammalia; order Carnivora; family Ailuridae; genus Ailurus; species Ailurus styani. Next base: position 371,142 of record LNAC01000314.1, on the reverse strand, counting down.
ACAAAATGCTGGTGGGAGAATTAAGGAATGTACAGAGGAATGGAGAGATAACACTGTGTTTGTGTGTTAGAAGAGTCAACAATTGATATGTAGGTTTAATGCATTTTCTACCAGAATCCACCTATGATTTTTAAGAGACAATATTATTTTAAAATTAATATGGGAATGGAAAGGAATTAGAATAGCTGGCAAAATTTTGAAAAAGAAGAAAGTAGTAAATCAGTTTCTTTAATTTCAAGACTTATTATATAGTTGCAAGAATCAAGCCTGAGGATATTGGTGAAGAAATTGACACATTAATCATTGGAACAGAATACAGAATCCAAAAGTAGGTCTATACAGGTATAAATGACTAATTTGTGACTAAGGTAGATAAACAGTTGAAGCAAACAGAGGAAGAAAAATCTTTTTGACAAACGATTAAAAAATAAGGAAAAAGAAACCAACCTTTAATCTTCACACTAGGAAAAAAACATAGAAGAAAACCTTTAGGACATAGGACTTGGTGAATAGTTCTTACACATGACAGCAGAAGGGAAACTGGCTGCTTCAGCCAGTAGAGCATGCTACTCTTGATCTTGGGGTTATAAGTTCAAACACCATGTTGGGAGTAGAGATGACTTAAAAATAAAAATCTTAAAAACACTAAAACACATGACACCAGAAACACAGCCTACAAAAGAAAAAAATTGATAAATTAGACTTTATCAAAATTAAAATATTTTGCTGTGTCCATTAAGAGGATAAGAAGACAAGCCCCACAGTGGGAGAAAATATTTGCAAAGCACATATCTGATAAAAGGCTGTCATCTACAATATATAAAGAGCTCTCAAAACTCAGCCCTATGGAGAAAAAGAAACCCTCGTACACTCTCGGTGGGAATGTAAATTGGTGCAGCCACTGCAGAAATCAGTATGTAGGTTCCTCAAAAATTAAAAATACAGTTACCATATGATCTAGTAATTCCATTACTGTGTATTTACCCAGAGATAACAAAAACACTAATTCAAAAAGATACATGAATCCCTATATTTATTGCAGCATTATTTATAATAGCCAAGATGTGGAAGCAGCCCAAATGTCCATTGATAATGGATAAAGAAGATGTGGGATATGTACAGACAGTGAAATATTGATCAGCCATAAAAAAGGATGAGATCTTGCCACTTGTGAAAACATGTACAAACCTAGAAGGCATTATGCTAAGTGAAATTAGTCAGAGAAAGATACTATATGATTTTACATGTGGAATCTAAGAAACAAACAAAAAAAACAAAAAGCAGAATCAGACCTATAAATATAGGAAAAAACTGATGGTTGCCAGAGGGGTGGGGGTGGGGGGGATAGGCAAAAATGGATGAAGGGGACTGAGAGATACAGGCTTCCAGTTATGGAATGAACAAATCACAGGAATAAAAGACACAACATAGGGAACATAGTCAGTGGTATCGTAATAGTGTTGAATGGTGATGGATGGGAGCTGCATTTGCGGTGAGCATAGTGTGACATACACATTTGTTGAATCACTATATTATATACCTGAAACTGATGTAATGTGTTTCAGCTGTACTCAAATCTTCCCCCCGCCACACACACAATGAAACTCAATTCTAAAAATCGAAACAGTCCATTAGAAAAGGGAGATTTACGGATTTTTAGAAAAATCCAAAGGAGTGAAATAGACATGTCACTGAGGAGGATATACAAATGATAAGCATATGAAAATATGTTCTATATTACTACTAGCCATTAGGGAAATGGAGATTGAGACCATTGTGAGATGACACTACACACCTATTAGAACAGCTACAATGAAAAGTAATAACAGTATCAAATGCTGGTGTAGATTTGGAGAAACTGGATCTCTCCTACATTGTGGGAATCTAAAACGGTACAGCTGTTCTGGAAAATGTTTGGAAATTTCTTCAAAAACTAAATATAAACTTAACATGTGACCTAGCAATATCACTTCTGTGCATTTATCCCAGAGAAATAAAAATTTCTATAAATAAATAAAATCTATACATGAATATGCTGTACATATTATAGATGAGAGTCCTTTACCAGACAGGTCCTTTGCAAGTATGTTCTCCCAGTGTGGAACTTGTGATCCAGTGTACATCCCAAATATGAATGTTTACAGCACCTTTTTTGGTAATAACTCCAAACTGGAAACAACCGAAAGTCTTTCATTAAGGTGAATGGTTAAACAAATTATGGTACATCGTACTATGGAATATTCTGTTCAGCAGTAAAAAGGAACTGTTGATACACAGGACAGCCTGATTAGATCTTAAGGGTATTATGTTGAATAAAATATGCCAACCTGAAATGGTTGTATACTATATGATTCCATTTGTATAATATTCTCAAAATGGCAAAATTATAAAGATGGATGGCAGATTCCTGGTTGTCAAGGATTCAGAATAGCCAGAAGGGGAAGAATGAATACACCCATAATAGGGTAGCAAGAGGGAATTCTTTGTGATGAAATGGTTCTGTATTATGACTGCAGTGGTGGTCATGTGATCTTCCTACACATGTGACAGTAAGATGACACAGAACTGTACATACCCTTTATACCAATGTCACTTGCCTGGTTTTGATAGCATATTGTAAGATGTAACCAATGGGGAAACTGGTTGAAGCCTTTACAAATTCTTGTGAATTTCTGACTATTTCAAACAAAAGAGAGAGATACTGTCATTGCTATAGGATTTTTGAGAAACAAATAGTTACCTGACAAGGAAGGGAATAAAGGAAGATCTGAGGTCATAACTTTTGAACCTGTCTTTATAGGATAGGTAGGTGGACTTTTCATGAGTTGATCCAGGGTGGAAAGATACGGTAGACAGATTGACAGTCAGTATATGTTTATGGAATGACTGCTACTATACTGTTGATATTATTAAAATGTATTAGTAACGTCTGATTAGTCAGCAACATTTTAGTTGAGTGGTAGAATGTGTCTTTAAATTTTATGTCTCATAGAGACTCTGGGATACTTATTACCCATGTATTTTCACATAAATTTATGAAACCTGAGAGTAAGAGAGACATGGAAAGAGAGGATACAAATCACCAGTATCATAGGTGAAACCCAATTGTTCAAAGGGATGGATGGGCATCATTAAAGCAGCATATGGTTTCAAATAAAACATAATAAAATAAAAGCCTGTATTTCATGGATTGAAGAAATGGAATCAGAGAAAAAGTCACATTGCAGTTGTTAAAGTAGAAGAACTCTAATATTAGCCAAAGATGTCAAAGGCAAACTATAGACTTGTGTTAAAGCTGTGTAGTCACCTATTCTTTTACTTCATGGAATTTTCATTCTTGATGATTGTGTTTGGGGTGATTGTTTAATATTTCTTTCTGTTCAGTTGTAAGCATTCTGTGGCTCAGCGTTATGTCCCCAGTTCCTATCCCACTGCCTGGCAGCACCTATTAAATATTCGTTGATTGTGCTCATGCATGAAATCAGTGTCTTTGCAGAACTCAAACTAGAATAAAGGAAAGACATTTATAGAATCAAAGACGCAGGGTGATAGGATAGTCTGGACAGGTATGTGTAGTACAGTGGTAAAACTTTTAGTAGAGCTATGCGAAATTTAAATTTTACCACTAAGAAATTCAGAATTGAATTCTACAATAATATGTTTACAGAAGGATGCTGAAGTGTTAGACCAAGCAGCAGGTGAGCAGACCAAGCAACAGGTGAGCTTTGTACATGACTGTAGTAACGTAGTTGGCAGAAGTTAAGGAAAAGAGCAGAAGCACCAGCCACTTCACTTCATACTAGCTGCTCTCTACTGGGGTAGCTTTCTTAACAAACCAGCACTTGAAGGACTCCTTAGATGAACTGCTGCCGGGAGGGCTCCTGCGTCCAGCACGCTGTCTGATGCCCTGCAGCATGCTGAGTGCGCTCTTCAGTCGGTCTGTGCCTGTCTGCGGCTGCTCGTAGACCTGGATGCCCAGCAGCATCATTACTTGTCTGTGCTCCCAAGCCTGTCCCGTCGGGTTGTACTTCTTATTTTAGTTACACGATTTAAATCATTGTCATATAAACGAAGGTAAGGAAAAGGAGGAGATGACGTTTCTGTGAAAGCTTAAGTTGAATGTTTTGAAAAGAGTAGATAAAGGCTAATTACTAAAAATACTGCTGAATTAGATGTGAAAAAAGAGCTATAAAATATTAGGGATAAATTATGCTTTAAAAAAGAGAAAGAAAAAGATTCTGTACTCATAGTGCTTGATGTGTCTTTTAAGTTCTTGCCTTTTTCTTTTAAAGGTTTGTTTATTTTAGAGAGAGAAAGGGGGTACCCAAGGAGGTGGAGGAGCAGAGGGAGAGGGGGAGTGAGAATCCTCAAGCAGGCTGTCCCTGAGCGTGGACAACAAGACAGGGCTCTATCCCAGGACCCTGACATCATGACCTGAGCCGAAACCAAGAGTCGGCTACTTAACTGACTGAGCCACCCAAATTCTTGTCTTACTTTTAAAGCAGGTTTTCAATCTGTGGGTCACGAAGTCGATTTAGTAGGTTGAAATCAGCAATTAAAGAATATATATCAGATTACATTACATCTAGGAAGGAGCATTGTTCATGAAATTCTTCTTGACTTTTTTATATTCTTAATATATATGTAAAATATGAAAAGCTTGAAAAACAAAGCTCAAGAAATTGAAACTAGAAATATTTGAGTAAGTATTAAGGATATGATTTACCCAAAAAAGAAGAGGAAACTCAAATTAGTGGATTCAAATTTTAAAGCAAAGGCTTTGGTCCACCATCAAAAGATTAGTAAATATATATGTATGTACTTTCTGTTAACATGAAATGTTTAAGTTATGTATATAATGGTTTTATGATACTTATTTTTAAAGAGTAGATGACTTTTTTTTTTTTTTTTTTTTTGGCAGAGAGAGATCACAAGTAGACAGAGAGGCAGGCAGAGGGAGAGGGGGAAGCAGGCTCCCTGCTGAGCAGAGAGCCCGATGCAGGGCTCGATCCCAGGACCCTGAGATCATGACCTCTGCCGAAGGCAGAGGCTTAACCCACTGAGCCACCCGGGCACCCCTATGATATTTATTTTAAGTTGACCTTTTTAATTGACCAACCAGCTACAAATCTGTGTGTCATGGGTTAGAGTTTCAGCATATTTTATCTTACTTATTTTCCTCTCATGCCTCCTTGTTATGTCTTTTCCCCCCTGCTTTCTCTGCCACTTAGTAGTGTGACATAGAAGTCATTCTCTAGGCCTTAGTTTGGTTTTTAGGAAAGAAAAATTATCCCTCAGATCTCTTGTTATTTGGCAGTGCTTATTTGCCAGAATGATAAAATAGATTCTGTCTTGGTGTTTGCCCATCTAAGATTTTTTGTAAAAAGCAGATGTTCTGTTTTCTTAAATCTATTCTTCTTGAGCACTGAAATCCCATATTGCAACCTTAGGGGCATCATTCACATATACTGTGATATTCAGTGCATAGGAATAATGGCAGTGCTAATACCCATCACTTGATTCTGGATCTAAGAAATTTCCAGATCCTGGAACGTTCTTTTGTATTTGAGCCTTAGTAAATTATTTTAGGCTGTCTGTGGGTGATGAGTTTTGGGATGAGTTTTTTGCTAAGATAACAATTTATAATTCTTGAGCTAATAAAGCATTTTTTATTACTGAGCATCTGCTGAAGTGGTTTCATTGTTTTCTGTCAAGAAGCTGATGAGGAGACTAAAGTAGTGGTAGATTTTGAAAAGAGGTGACAATTAAAAAGGATATTGGTGTGCAGTTGAGATTGTGTAGTAGTGAAAGCAGTGGAGCTGGGAGATGAAAAATCCTACCGAGGGGCAGGCAGGAGGTGCCGGAGAACGGTTGCTGAGTTGGACCTTCCTGTCCACCAGACTAGCTGTTCAGGCAGTCCAGGAGAGCGTGTACAGATGGGTGTTCATCTGGCTTGTGACCAGGTTGGAATTTGATAATTGAGGTCGGTAGAGTACAGGCCTGCCTCAGTTTGCTCATACACAAAAGACGTGTTTTAAAAATCTAGTTTGTCATTGAGTTGTTATGGTTCTCAGTTGCCTTTCTAATGAGACTAAGACTAGCCCATAGGATCATAAGTGAAAAATTACTCTAGTACAGATAGTGTCAGCCATGAATTTTGGATCCTGGAAGAGCATTTCTTCCCCTTTTTTAAAGAAGAGGCTCACGGGTGTCTGGCTGGCTCAGTTGGAGGGGCATGCAACTCTTGATCTCAGAATCACGAGTTCAAGCCCCACACTGGGTGTAGAAATTACTAAAATAATAAGAATGAAAAATTATAAAAAGCCTCAGTTTTAAACATGATTTTAAAGTATGTGAATTTTAACTTTGTCTTCCAGCTCCTTTTTATACTTCCGTACGCAACTATTTCCTATTTTCTGCTTTCTATGAACCCTTTCCCTCCCATCCCCCGAGTACAGGTCAGCCAAACAGCATTTATTTTATAAGAGTATTTACTGGACTTTTTCCAATGGGAACAATTATTACCACACTAATCAACTCCTCAATGAGGTGTTAAAGGAAAGCAGTTGAATTGGATTAATTTGTGCTGAAGTGTGAATGACTGACAGCCCTACAAAACTCTCCAGAAATTTCTCTTTTTAGAAGGGTATTCTTTTTAAGTTAAGTTTTAATCTGATATTTCGGACAGAGGACCCAATAAAGTGCACGCTTGAGCTTTGTGGGGAAAGCTGTCTGTTCCCTTCTTTTGGCTCTAACTTTGCCATGGTTGGGGGAGTACAGGGAGAGATAGATGGTAGCCAGTCTCCTACAATTCATCTGTAGAGGCCTAGACAGCCTTCTAGTATTTAAACCTGCCTTTTAGAATGTGCAGAGTAGAATGTGCAGAGTACCTACATGGAGGGTGGCAAATGGGAGTTTTCTTGTCCTTCCCATTGTAATAAAGTCCACTGCATGGGTGAGGCTCCCTGTCACTCTGGGTAGCTGCGTCTCAGCACTGCCTTCTTTTGCCCCTGTTCCTGGAGTGAAGATAATGACTTTCGCAGTAGAGGGGACAGGGGTCCCTCTCTGGAGAGCAGCCTATGTCAGTTGGTGAGCTGTGGGCCCCCTGCTATGCAGAGGCTCTGTGGGACTCTCTTGGCTTGAAGGGGGTGGTTAGTACACTACCAGGGTCCTGCTGCTGAAAGGGTACCTTCCAGCAAACACTTTGTCGTTGGCAGTGATGGTCTGGCTGCAGCTTCAGATCCTACTTAGCTGATTTGTGAAAGACCAAATGGTGTAAGAAAAGTAGTTTAGAAGTGTTGCTGCATACAGCATAAAAAGTAGATGGTGAGTTGCAGAGATCGTCTATAATAAGTACAGGCAGTATATGTAAAATTTTATGAAGACAAAAGAGGAGGGAAAGAAACATACATTGATGTCCCCTCTATACCAGTCACAGTCATCATTGCTTCTAGTATTTTCTCACCAAGTACAGCTTGTATAGTCTGAGGCATTCAGAACTCATTTGAATTTTGTATTTCATTGTATAATATAGTCTTGATTGTTTTACTACAAAGTGTTGGGAGTTATTGAATAAACTTGGTGCTCTTGAAAGAGGTAGCTTGTTTATCTCAGGGCGTGGTCTCTGTCCCCTCGCATAGCTGCCTCGGGCTCCACTCCACCATCACGTCCAAGAGGCACAGGCACCTTTATCCTCACAGCAGCCTCGTGAGAAAGATAGTACCATTTTACAGATGAGAAGATCAGGGTTCAAAAAGGGAAGGAACTTAGTCTCCACGGTACAGAGTGGCAGTGCTATATTTCACCCCTGTAAACTCCTCATATGGATTTTGTGATTCTGTACAATGGAAAAGCTAGCACTGTAAATATAGTGCTTATCTAATAATAAAGGTTTTTGGTTCTGTTCCTACCTAATTTATTGACTTGCAAAGAAATCTTTTTAAAGGTCCATTATAGAAGTCTTGTCTTTCATGTCCACATATGCATGCTAAGTTTAACTTAAGCCTTCATGTCAGGGAAAAGTACATACATATTTTGGGGATACCTAGGTGGCTCAGTTGGTTGAGCGTCTGCCTTTGGATCCAGTCCCACGGCAGGCTCCTTGCTCAGCGGGGAGCAAGGAGCTGAGCAAGGAGCCTGCTTCTCCCTCTGCCTGCCACTCCCTCTGCTTGCACGGGCTCACTCTCTCCCTCTGACAAATAAATGAATAAAAATCTTTTAAAAAATACATATTTTTAAAAATCAGACACATGACATGCTTGAAGACTAGTTCTAAAAAAGTTATTAATGGGATAATACCCTGGAGAACTCCCCTCAATTCCAGTGCACTCTTCTGTGTATCTGTACATACTTGACTTTTAAACACAAAATCTTTGTCGCCAATCATTAGTGTCCTCAAACACTGAAAACGAGCTGTTTTAATCTGCTGCCTTTTGTAAGCCCCCCCCCATGCCTACTACTTCCGTAAGTGTACAACTGGGCCACAATGTGTAATAATAGCCAAGAGCTCAGATTTTGATATCAGCAAAATCCGATTTTAAATCCTGACTCCAAATTATTAGTGTCACATCGAGTGAAGTGCTTTAGCTCACTGTGCCTGTTTCCTTTTTTCCTCTACCCCCTTCCCTCCTCCACAAAGAAGGTAGTGATACCTACTTTGTGGGATTTTTATGTCTTCTCCTGAGTTGTCTATGGTGATTACAGTGGAATGTCCTATCATAATGCCTAAAAAGTTTTGGAGTGATGTATTATCTTGTAAATTTACTTTAAATTGAATAGATATAGTCTCTAGTAAAGAGTGTAAATATCTATTTTTTCATATACATTAAGTGAAGTTTACTTGAAAATTCTAAGTCCATAATTTATATGGCCCATTTTTTTGATGATTGATGTTGTAAATAACAAAATATCTTCTACTTTAGATTGCTTTTGATGGGGGAAGGATACTGCATAATATATAGCATTCAACTAATCTAGTCTGTTAATTTAGTAGTGTGAAAAGATTTATAGATGATGAATTTCCATACTTTTGAAAATAATTTTGTAGCACTTGCACCGCTTCTGGGTTTATATTGTTGCCTTGTTTTAAAACTGGACTTTCCCCAGACAGTGTATGTTAATATTTGGAAAATTCCCTATCAGTAGGCTAGCACCATCTTGACAGCCCTGTGTTCTGCTTCTACCTTGCTAATTGTTTCCTTGGGATTATTTGGATTGTGTAGAAAGCTTTTTGCAAATCCTCTTATTACTGAAGTCATTGTTGCCAGCAGGAATAAGATTAAAGGTGCTTAAGTCTGTAGAGTTGTTTCTAATTTGTACGTGTCATTTCAGTGCCATTTTAACAGAACTCTGTCTCCTGTCTCTCCCTTCTCCCCTGGTACTATCTCAAGTTAGGTCCGAGGAGCCAGGCCATTGGAAGAAATCTCATTTTATCCTCCTAATTATTATGCTGGCACTCAGGAGATAATTTTTCCCTTCATGCACTGCCAATTAATATGCAAATGGACTGATAAATATTTATGCAATGATTTAAATTATGCAGGGAGTGCTTTCACTGTGTTCTGTAAATGAATTGTTCGTGGACTTCAAAGTGCTGGCTGCTGTGCTAACGAGGAGAGATTTGCATAAGGCCCTAATCACACGCATACTGATTAAGCTTCATTATGGAAACTGCCAGCTGCAATCTTTGTTTCTATTTTATTACAAAAAGGGGAACTTTTCATGCTTCAGTTGCCTTGACAATGTCAGTCCTAGCTGGTAGGAGAGACTAAAACTCCTCTGAGCAACTGAAGTTTCCTTATTCAGTTGAAGATTGCTATGGTGTAACTGAAGTTGTATTTTGCTTCTCCCCCTAATCCACTTTCCATCTCCCACCCTGTTCTCTTAAGAACGTAGCGTAGATTTATTAGAAATAGTAGTACCTTCTTTCCCCCACCCCAAACTGCTACCTGTTTCTTCCTTGCTCTGGACTGTCTGAACCTCTAGAAGATTTCACAGCAATGCTGGACTGCAGTGACTATGTTCTAGGTGGGTACCAGCACAGTTCTCTCTTACAAGCTTTAATATGGAAATTGCGTGTGTGGGTTGACTATGCATAAATGCTTAATCGCATATGCAACCACCTCGGGGGAGGGAGGGGAGAGGTGGATTGAGCAGAGAAGGAGGAAAGCATTTGCAAGGCAGGAGCCTACTTGAATTTGCAGTAGGTCTCTCCCTACCACTAGCTCTTCTGGTTCAGAGGACATTTTCAGTAAACAGTGTGGATTTGGAATTCAACTTCAACGGAGTACATTTTTGCTTTTTGGAAGTATCTATTGGGAGCATTTCATGTAGTTCTAAAAACACTCTAAATCTGAAACAAGGTATGAAGTATACCTAAATAATGTGTACATATTAATGAAAATATTTTGCATACTTAGTGTGAATGTCTTATATAAAAACCAAAAGTGCATCATGAAAAATAAGGTGGAGCCATAGTGCAGAATGGCTACTGTAAACAGTAATGCAGAGAGGGTAAGTGCAGTGGTTCCTGCAGTAGGACTGCTGATCACTTTCCAGATTTGAGAAACTATCAACTTTTGAAATTTTGGCTGATATTAGCCTTTTTTATTTAAAAAACAAAAATCAACTTCTATTCTTCAGAAAATAATTTTAAGTGCTGGAAAGCCTATCTTTAGAGTTTTCTCTATAGAACAACAAACGTTTTAGGAGAGAGGGGTGTGAGGCTTGATTATATAAACTGTCTTTGGTAACTGAGATTTAAAATAGATTGAGACACACTGTGACTCATGGTGGCTCTATTTTGTGTTGAGATTTGTCTGTCTGTATGCAAAATTCTTGAAACCTCCTTAGGGTTACTCTGGTCCTGGAGAGTCAGATGATACAAACTCCAGGATTTTGATACTTTAGGTTGAAAACCTTTGCAAGTGATTTTTTTCCCCCTATATGTCATTTTTCTTGCTTGAAAATTTGAGGCTTGACCCCCCCCCACCACCCATCTCCTTCACAGTTGCTAAGGATAAAATTAAATGATAGTTCTGAAAATGTTTACATTGTTAGGCAGAAGGAATGGCCTAAACTCAAGGCAGTAGTAATATTTGTATAACACGATAAAAACCACAATTAAAACAGCAAACTGATGTCAAGAATTCAGTCCGAGAAGAATTTGTAGACTGTGTATTAGACTCATAGACAGACAGCTCAGTGTGCCCAGAGAGAACAAATAATCAAATATCAAAAGAGAACTTACTTGTACTCTTTTACATCTACTATGTTGGGAACTCAAGAAAGGGAAGAAAAATACCTTTTTGAAATATTCTTAGCATTATATTTTAGAATTAGAAATTGTATCTCTACTATTTGTAATTAACAGTAACTGTCATTTGAACAGTCTTCACATTGTTGTACAGTTAGTCAGAATTTTGTTTTATTTACATGTATATGTATGTCTGAAATAATTTTGTTCAGTGTCTCTAAACCTCAACAATTCAACAGAAAATGCTTAGAAGTTTTACACAATACCCGTGACATAATTTTTAATTTAGCCGTGTGGAAATTAGGAGATGAGTTGCATAAGCACAGGTTCATGACTTAAGAATTATTCCTACTTCTTTACATAAAAGATATGTTACCCTTTTTATGAATATTAACTGGTTCATATTTTCCCCACTTTTACCCTCGTAAAGGAAGCACTGAGCAGAATGTATGTTTAATGGTATATTAACATTTGTTGTGATCTTTGTGGACTTTCATAAGATTTTGGTTAAGTCATTCAGAAAGCTGATTTTCACTAAGTTGTACACCTGTTCCTTTCAAAGCTTGGTATGCTTTCAGGACGTTTAAATTTTTCTGTGCAGTAGAAGCAAGGAGGTTGTAGAACTGCTCTCATTTATGACCACAGAAAAAACGAATTTGAATCCTTCGAACATCTGAAGAACAAACCAAAGATATGATAAGACTGCTTAAGACCATAAGACAAGAATCTGTTTCAAAACCTGTATTAGAAAAGCTATCACACAGCTTCCAGTTTGGAAATGAAACTTACGGGAGGACGACTCTTAAATCTTTCTCATCACTTGTGCATTTGGATAAAGCAACTATGGACAGCATGGTTGGGACTTCTGATGATGGTTTTGGCTTTGTAGTTAAACGCTGAAGCAGATGACAAAATGTACTCTTGAGTGAAAAAATTCAAATATAATATAGTTTACTTATTCTTTTTTTTTTTTAAGATTTTTTATTTATTCATTTGACACAGAGAGAGAGATTACAAGTAGGCAGAGAGGCAGGCAGAGAGAGAGGAGAGAGGAGGAAGCAGGCTCCCTGCTGAGCCTGATGTGGGCCTCCATCCCAGGACCCTGGGATCACGACCTGAGCCGAAGGCAGCGGCTTTAACCCACTGAGCCACCCAGGCGCCCTAAGTTTACTTATTCTTAACTAGTAATTATAGTTAAATGGTTTTTAACTCAGTAGGGGAAAAGGGGGAACTTGCTTGATAGTAAACTTGATTACAAATATGCTAAGTTTGGTTTACAGTAGAAGTAGAATAAGGTATGTATTAAATGTATATTTAGGTTTTACCCTGTTAAAATGGTGGAAGAAAAACAGACTTGTTCTTGTCTCTTGTACATCTTCTGGGATACTTGATATTGCTTGGTGAAAACTTTTTACTCTGAAAACTTTCATTAAAGAGATAACCCTTAAGGAGATAAACCCATGTCAGGCGGTTCATACAGGATATCAGGTAGTACTTTTTAGGTGGGTGTGGTTGTGGTTCAATTTTGAAATTATTAGATGTATCTGTAATGCCTTGTGGTGCAACTTCTTGTACTGGTTTATGATTGAGGTATGAATTTGACATATTCTCACTTTGACACATAGTTTGGGCAGGGAATAAATAAGGAGATTTTTTTTCTTAGACATGCTTTCTTTTATTCTGTTAGATTGAGTTACTGTACAGTCTTTTATGAAGAGTACCAGTGGATTGTTTTGGTTGTAACTAACAAATACAAAGGCTTATAAGAAAAAGAAACTTTACTTGAGAGTAACGTGTTTTACTTTGTAAGGTGCTTGACACCCTAGCTTTGTTTCTTTATTTTACGCTTCATATTATTTTACTGTTTACATATTAGACTCTTGTAATTTTTTTTTTAGGGTAGATTCAGTTATCTTTGTTAGAAGAACGTTAAAATTCTTTGGAAAGAGAGTTTATTTGTGGATCACTTCAGGGTTAAGGGAATCCTGAATTTCTTTCAGATAAACTTATACAATTTCCAGTGTTTTAGAATTAGCCCTAATTCTAAATTAGTTTAAATTCTGTTTTTGAACTGTAGTACTGTAACGCTAGTCAATATTCTTAAACCTTTCCTTTGCCACAATTCTGCCTCCCTAACCACATCCCCAATTTTTAAAAAACCTCATTCACCTCTCATTCGTTGCAGACTCAAGAATGAACAATCCGTCAGAAACCAGTAAACCTTCTATGGAGAGTGGAGATGGCAACACGGGTAAGAGATGATTTCCAGATCCAGCTTTTTAAGTAGATCTAATAGAGTTAATGGAAGAAACTTTCCATTTAACTGTGACTTCTGTTGAGCAAATAAAGACCAATTGGAGTGTTGAGTTGTCGAATATAATTTAGTGCTTGCCTGAAAGGGTATTGTATTTGTTTAAGTTTATTTAGTTTTGGGTATTTACCCCGAAGATACAGATGTAGTGATGCGAAGGGGCACGTGCACTCGAATGTTTATAGCAGCAATGTCCACAACAGCCAAACTATGGAAAGAGCCCAGATGTCTAATCAACAGATGAATGGATAAAGAACAAGTGGTATATATGTATACAATGGAATACTATGCAGCCATCAAAAGAAATGAAATCTTGCCATTTGCAACGGCGTGGATGAAACTAGAGGGTATTATGCTAAGCGAAATAAATCAGTCATAGAAAGACAATTATCATATGATCTCACTGATTTGAGGAATTTGAAAAACAAGACAGAGGCTCATAGGAGAAGGGAGGGGAAAATGAAACAAGATGAAAGCAGAGGGAGACAAATCACAAGAGACTCTTAATCTCAGGAAACAAACCGAGGGATGCTGGGGGTGGGGAGGGAGGGGTAGGGTGGCTGGATGATGGACACTGGGGAGGGTATGTGCTATGGTGAGTGCTGTGAATTGTGTAAGACAGATGATTCACAGACCTGTACCCCTGAAGCAAATAATACATTATATGTTAATTAAAAAAAAGATCATTTAGTTTCTTCTGCAGATTGCTTCATCTTTTTGTTGCTGTTTATCAGAGAAACTCTAAAATAGTTGAGAGAATAGACCTTTAGGGTCAGGTAGTTCTGGGTATGAATTAGGGATTTGTTGCTCGCTTTGGGCCCTAGACAATTTCCCCAATCTTTTGAGACTTTCTTTACCTATAAAATGGAGATAATATATTTCATAGGTCATTCTGAGTATTAAAGAAAATGGATTAAGCACAGTGCTAGCTATACAGTAACCATTCAGTAAAACATTGCCCTTGTTACAGGTGTTAATCAAAATAGTAAATGTTATCCACCCCCCATTCAATATAAATTGAAGTTATGATGGTGTCAGTAGATAGTTAAAAACACACACCTATTTCTTTTTTTTTTTTTTAAGATTTTATTTATTTATTTGACAGAGAGAGAGAGAGAGATCACAGGTAGGCAGAGAGGCGGGCAGAGGGAGAGGGAGAAGCAGGCTCCTGGCCAAGCAGAGAGCCTGATGCGGGGCTCGATCCCAGGATCCTGAGACCATGACCTGAGCCGAAGTCAGAGGCTTAACCCACTGAGCCACTCAGGCGCCCCCCCACACACCTATTTCTAATATGTTCTTTTATCTGGTAATTTTTTAAAAATTTATACTTGATTTAACTATTTATCAGGAGAAAATTAATATATAAATGAGAAAACTGAGGCCCCATGAGGGAAAGGTAAATCCATAAAGGATAGAATGTCTCTACAACCCATACTCTTCATTTCATAGCTCAGAGGACATTTAACCGTGTGTCCTTATCATCTGTCAGAGATGGCACCAGGACAGCCCCAATTTCTGGGGAAGAGGCATAAATTTAAATACGCAACTGTGTTTGAGGCAGTCATGGGCAGGGATACACAGAAGATAACAATTTCTAAAGTAAACTAGGTTTTACTTGCAGAGAGAGTTGTCTTTTTGACCCACCACTTTAAAATTGCCTGACTATGGGAGATAGTAAGAATGAGAGTCACTCCTGGAAATAGCCTTTGTTTTTCACTTCTACTGGCCACAACATCTTTTAATTTGAAGTAGATGAGTTGAACCAATACAGCAGTTCCTGGCTACATATCTTTCCATTAAAAATTGTTCTCTCCCTGGAGATACTTGTTAATCTTTTAATCTCTAAAGTATACCTGTCTCTTTATGTGAAACTGAGCCATGGAGCATCCTGTTGTACTGAACAGGTCACTCAACGCTCTGAGGCTAGCCAGGTAGGCTTCTGTACGTAGTACCTCCTGGGGAGGAGAAAGGCAGCATTCTCTTCTGTCTGGACTGCCAGCTGCAGTCTCATTTTTGTTGTTTCTCTGGGCACTGTCTTGCATTATTTTGTAGCACTAGTCCATCTGCCAGTGCTGTGGCCACCTAACTTAGGTATGGGACTTGTTTGCAAAGAGAAATAGGCCGGTTGATCCCATAAGACGTTAAGGGGACATATGCAGGGCATTTGCACCCAAGGAACCACTTCAAAGGAGAGGCATGTATTTCTCAGGGAAGAGAGACAGATGATTGGGCCAACACTGAAAATGTCTCTACCCCAGACTCCCTTCAAATCCCCTACTAATAATAGACGTTTCAGTAGCTACCATTTATTGAGCACCTACATTTAATAATCCCCCAATGACATGTTTTTAAAAAATCTTAAGCACTGTACCCGTTATCTAATTTCAATTTGAGTTCTTAATGATAGCCCTGTAAGTTAGTTATTAGTATTTCAAAGAATAGGAAGTCAAGGCACTAAATAAGCCGGGAAATAAAGGCAGAATGAGGATTTACACCCTGCGTATGGTTTCTCCCATGAATTGTAATAAAATAAAACAGAAAATTTAAACAGTGCTTAATTTCAGGTCTAAAAGCATTATCAGAGCTATGTATGAGAGAAATTCTAGCTGGAGCACTTGCTAAAACAGTCTCGTGAATTTCTTGACTAGTTTTAATATGCAGTGCATGGTGGACTCATAGAACTGAGCAGTATCAATGTAGAGTTTTACTTTTTAATGTCTTTCAAACTCAGCATTTGTTGCCTTTGTAAAATTACAAATTACTTCCATGTTACAGATCTTTACATGCACTTGAAGATAACTAAAACCTTGAATGTCGATTTCTGAAATGTTAGGAGCCTATCACTATGTTCTTAGCATCTCTCACCAATGTCAGTTTGTTAGTTTAGGAATATAAAAATAACTTGAGTTCCAATTTGCCTATTAAATTACAGTGCTCAATATATCAGATATAGAATTATAGTTTGTTCAATTACATGCTTACAAATTGATTTTTATTTAAAAATAAAACAGACCTGCAGATTGTTTAATTGTAAAGGATATATGGATTCTTAGTTTCTGCTAGTTGAGTAACAAAGTTTTCAATAGAAAGAACGCTTAGTATTGTAAGAAAACTGCAGTCTCACCTTTTCTTGGATTTGGAATACTTTTGTGTAGATTACTAAAATTTTAAATATTTCTGGAAAAATAACTTTGGTTTGTGACATTTTATGGGGAGCAAAATTATTTGAGATTGTGTTTGATATGTTTCTTCTTTGCCTTTCTCCTGCCAGAGCAATCTATTTAAGTTGAGCAGATAAATCTGATGATGCACTTTTGTCAAATAGCCCTTATGTGTTCACAGAAAATCTGTAGTTTAGATTTGTCAATTTATTTATTCATTAAGTGCCTGTCATATGTAAAATATTGTACGTGGTGTTATTACAAGATGGTAGTGCAGATAGATGAGATTCCCTCAGTCTTTGAAGAGTTAAGTAGTCCATTAAGAAAACATATATAGGGGCGCCTGGGTGGCTCAGTGGGTTAAAGCCTCTGCCTTCGGCTCAGGTCATGATCCTCAGGGTCCTGGGATTGAGCCCCGCATCGGGCTCTCTGCTCAGCAGAGAGCCTGCTTCCTCCTCTCTCTCTGCCTGCCTCTCTGCCTACTTGTAATCTCTATCAAATAAATAAAATCTTAAAAAAAAAAAAGAAAACATATACAGATAAGAGATTCAGGGTAGATTATTGTAATTCAAGAGGAGGTATAGAAAAATATCATAGTGGTATTTCTTTGAGGAAATTTGAGTATTTTTTTTTCTTGAGATATAATTGACATACAACATTATATCAGTTTCAGGTAGACAGCATAATGATCAAATATTTGTATACTCTGTAATGATGAACACTAAGTCTAGTTTCTCCTGTCACCATATAAAGTTACATAATATGCAATACAGTATTGTTGAAGTCATCATGCTGTAATTATATCCCCATGACTTACTATTTTATGACTGGAAATTTGTACCTCTTGACCCCCTTTTTCCTTTGTGTCCCCTCCCCCCCAGTCACCCTTCCCTTCTGGCAACCACCAGTCTGTTCTTACGTTTATGAGTTTTGTTTTGTTTGTTTGCTTTTTAGATTCTACATATAGTGAGATCTGTGGTATTTGTCATTCTCTGTGTTACTTCACTCAAAGTAATACCTTCAAGATCCATCCATGTTATCATAAATGACAAGACTTCCTTCTTTGTTATGGCTGAGTAGTATTCCATTGTGTACATATACAACATCTTCTGTATCCATTCATTCATGGATGGACACTTTGGTTGTTTCCATATCTTAGCTATTGTGAATAATGCTGCAGTGAACATGGACATGCATGTATCTTTTCTAATTTGTGTTTTTGTTTTGTTTTTTGGATAAATACCCAGAAGGGGAATTGCTGGTAGTTCTATTTTTAGTTTTTTGAGGATCCTCCGTCCTGTTTTCCATTGTGGCTGTACCAGTTTACATTCCCACTGACAGTGTTACTAAGGTTCCCTTTTCTGCACGTTCTCACAAATACTTGTTACTTCTTGTCTTTTTGATAGTAGCCATTCTGACAGATGTGAGATGATATCTTATTGTGGTTTCCATTCGCATTTCCCTGGTGATTAATGATGTTCAGTATCTTTTTATGTGCCTGTTAGCAATCTGTATGTCTTCTTTGGGAAAATTGCCCGTTTTTTATCAGATTTTTTTTTGTTATTAAGTTGTGTGAGTTCTTTATATATGTTGTCGTAAATTGACTATATGTGCATGGATTTATTTCTGGACTCTGTACTGTTCCATTGATCTGTGTGCCTGTTTTTATACCAATACCATACTGTTTAAATTATTATAGCTTTGTAATAGAGCTTAAAGTCAGGCAGTATGAGGACTCCAGCTATATCCTTTAAAAAAAAAAAAAAGATTGGTTTATTTTAAAGGAAGAGAGTGAGCAAGCAGGGGGTGGGGGAGGCGGAGATGGAGAAACCCAAAGCCGACTTCTCACTGAGCGCAGGGCCTGATGCAGGGCTTGATCCCAGGACCCTGAGATCACAACCAGAGCCAAAACTAAGAGTCAGCGTGGGTGGCTCAGTTGGTTAAGTGTCTCACTTTGGCTCAGGTCGTGATCTCTGGGTCCTGGGATGGAGCCCTGCGGTCGCAAAGCCCTGCAGCCCTATGATGGGCTGTGCACTCAGTTGGTGGGGGGGTGGTGTCTGCTTGTCTCCCTCCCCCTCCTCTTCCACCCCTCCCCCACTCATGCACAGGTATGCACTCTCTCTCAAATAAAAATCTTTAAAATCTTTAAAAAAAAAAAAAGGAAGATGTACCCCTTTTCTACAACTGGGGAGAAGGTAGGATTGAAGAATGACCAAATTGAGGTGGAAATAAAAAGGAAAATGAAGAATAATTCATATTAGATTGCATTTTTTTCATTTATCATTAAAGTAGTTGAGGCGTTCATTTAAGAGGAATACAAGGGTAATAGTAATAATAATAGCAGCAGTTAAAATGTGTTGAAATGTTACTAGGTATGCATGTCTAGTAGCTTTATTAGGTATGCTTTATATAATAATTGTTAGAATACTCCCATAAAATAAGTAGTGTTACACCTGTTTTACAGATAAGGGAACAAAATTCAGAGCTGGTAATTTGTGATTGTAAAGACCATGAGCCTTTCATTCCTTTACATTATCTTACACTGCCTCAAAGATTGAATGAAATGGATCTGGGAGTTTGAGTAGAGTGAATGAGTTTTGACATACCTACATTTAAGGAATGATATAAATAAATACATAAATAAGATTAAGAAGCTTTTTGAGGGTCAGGCTCAGTTTAAAGAAAACAAATATGTAGCTCATCTAGCCAATACATTATATGACCTTTTTGTAGCCTAGCTTGAAAAGTCCAAGATCACGAGTGAAGAAATGGAAGATTGGATTATTTTTTCCAAAATAATTTCCTTTCAACAAAATTATCCATGTGGATAAGAGAATAGTAATGATAATTCTTACAGTTTTTGGACAAGGATGCTGCCAGGGATATCGCCTGTAGGAGAAGCAATAACTCCATTTCTTCCTTCTCCTAGCCCTTGGTAACATCTGATCTATGTTCTGTCTCTAAGAATTTGCCTCTTCTAGATACTGTATGTAAGGGGAATCATACAGTATTTTTTTCTTTCGTGTCTGACTTATTTCATTTAGTGTATTTTCAAGGTTCATCTACATTATAGCGTGTATAACTCCATAATATTCCACTGTGTGTGTATATATATACATATACACACACACATATATATAGTACGTGTATACTGTGTTGTTCCTTATGTTTTGTTTTTCATGTGCAAGATACTGTACTAAGTAAGATCACTAAAGTTCAATCAAATACTGATTTTGTTCTCAGTGAACTTATAGAGAAAATATCATGAAAATGTAGTAGAAGATTCATAAGAAGTATACAGAGAGGTCCGTGAGATTTCAGTGTGGGGCAACTTGTTTCTAGCTGGGAGGGTGAGGGAAGGCTTTGTAGAAGGTGGAGCTGCAGCTGGATCTGGAGGGCTGGATGGGATTTCTGTGCGGGGGGCGGTGGGGGCAGTGTGTATGCTCAGCCTGAAGAAGCAGTTAAACTAAGATGAAAGAGACCTGTCCGAAAGTTCTCGGATCCCTTCCAACTCTTCCATCGTGCCCTGTGATTTCTAGATCCTTTGTCATTTTGTCATCCTCAGAATCAGACGGTGTCCGGTTCTTCAGACTTCAGTGCAACCATTACCATCACCATTGACTTATTGTTATTTTTGAAAACTTACCATTGGCTTATTGTAATTATTTTTTATAATTAAGGTAAAAATGATGTTAGATTTAAATTTTTAAACTATAAAATGATATTTTTCTGATAATATTTAATTGTTTTGAAATAGTAAAACTTATTTCAGAGCAACTGACTCTGATTGATTGAGTTTGTGGTCACTTAACTGTAAGTCTTTTTTTTTTTTTTTAACCTGAATTAAGATAGTGCTAAAGCTCCTCCCCATTCTGTCCTTACTCACTTGATTTTTCATTCAGATAATTTTTTCCCCCAAGAGGGTGTCAAGATCTTTTTGCAGCTGAAAAGACCAAATAAATTTATTAATGCAACCTAATATACATCTATAAAATTGCATTCCAAAAATATTTTATCAGACATTTCTACCAACCAGGATATTTGTTCTGTGAGATTTATTAGTGCTGTGGCTGATTTTAGCAAATTATATTAGTAAGAGAGCTTGAGCAGACATCATTTTCTCCAAGATAAAGAGAAAGGATCCTGAAAGACCAGGGCACCAGTGAATATACCTGCTATTCTTCATAGTAACTGAAGAATCTTGAAGTCGTGAACCAGCCAGCACTAGTTTTGGAAAACATTTCCAGATAAAATACCGTGTTTTCAGAGAAGAATCAGAAATTCACTGAGCAACAGGCCTCGCATAAAGTTCTCATCAAAACAGTAGAGCAGTTGCAGATATCAGGCTCGGAAGGGCTGTTTTCCCTTTGAACTTATGTTTATCTGAGAGCCATTTCTGATATTCTTACTGCTTTTACTATTGTCATTTTAAATTTATTACATGTTTTACTGTATAGACTACATTCTCTACTGGCCAAAGTGCTCTTATATAAGCCCAAGGGTGGAAATACCAATACTAACTTTTCTTGGAGTTCCTCCTTGGAGTTACTGGAGTTTTAAATAGTGGGTAGTTCCACAGGTCGGTGAAACTGGCTGGAGCACTTCTAGAGAGCCTCAGGAACACAGTGGAGGATGTTGTGTTCTTGGTGGTCTAGAAACAAAAAGCAAATGCTTGTAGGAAAGGTGGATCTACATTATAGTGTGTACTAAGTATTTGGTTTGATAGCTATCAGTTACAAGATACTGCTGCTAAGAGATTCTGACCACTACATATTGAGAAACTTGTCCTGGCCCTGCCCCATTGGTGCATGATGATGATGATGATGATGATGATTTTTTTAGGTGTAAGAGGCAGGGAGCTATAATTGCTGAACCTGTGAGAATACTAAGTGTCATTTGAATTAAGATTAAATTTTTATTAAATAAATGAAGGAGTTGAGTGATCCTTTTGCCAGGAGTAACCCAATAACAAATACAGAATTTTTAAAGTAGTACCTGTTTCATTTTTACTCATTACCAATAGAAATTTGGAACATTAATAAAAGAGGATTTATTGGTAAAAGGTCACTTTAAGTACAGATTGTGAGATTTTCTATAATTTTCTCCTTTCTCCCTTACAGGGCAGTTTTGTTTCCTGTCATGTTAATTTTTGTGTGTGTGTGTTTTTTTCCCCAACGAGTGTAAAAGAATTTCCTAGCCATGTTATACTTTACATTTTACTTGAAGCAAAAGAACTAAACTCATTACACTTTCAGTTAGATTCATTATATGGTACTCTGGCTTAGAGCAGTGGCAGTGGAAACCAGGGGTCAGATTTAATGCTCATTTGTGGGAAGAGGAGAGGAGATTGAGAAGGGAGTAAACAAACAAGGGAAGAGAGTAATCTAAAATGAGTGCCTATATTGGGGTTGGGACTGGGGTAGATGGAGCGCCATTCTCTGAGCGGGGGCTGCCTGAGCTGCAAGTAGACTCGACAGCGAGTGATCCATTAAGTTCTGAAAATGCTGTGTTGGAGGTGCCTTGTGGTACCTGCAGGTGAAGAAGTAAGCAATTGAAGACAGAGCTGAGGAGAGAAACCTAGCTGCTTATATAGGAGTGGAAGTACTTAGCAGGGATGTACCAATGGGAAGAGAGTGGAATAAGCCAGAAAAGAATCACGGGCAGACCTCTTCCACAGCACTGAAAGGGCTGGCAGAGGAAAAGGGGCCATGAAGGAGCCCTGCACCATCTGGGACTTTGGCCACAGGCTGCGTGTGACTGTTAACATTAAAATTAAATTAAATTACAAATTCCGTCATGCTGGCCACACTTCTAGTGCTTATTAGTAGCTACTTGTGGTTAGAGGCTACCATATTGGGTAGCATATATACCTAACCTTTCTAGCATTACAGAAATTGCCACTGGACCGTGCTTGAATAGCCTAAAGAGCAGACATAGGGATGAGAAGTGAACCAGAGAACAGCATTCATGGAGTTAGTTTAGTGTCCAGGGTAGTTGGGTCCTACAGAGAGGTCAAGACATTGGAGGCTTAAACTGTGACCTCGATCTTTGACAGTTCGTAGTTACTTACCCCGTAGGGGGCTTTTAAATGGTCTTAAGTGGTAGAGAAAGAAATTTCTGCGGACAGAGAAGTGAATGTTTGAGGAAGGGGAATGATAAATGTAGGCAGCTTTCGTAACAAGCCGTGAGAAGCTATCAAGCGTAGTGGTTAAGAGCTCAGGCCTTGGAACCAAACCGCTGGGGTTCAGATCCCTGGTTCCTTCACTTACCAGTTGTTACTTTGGGCATATTCCTCCTTTGTGTGCCACAATTTTCTTAGCTGTAAAATGGGAGATAAATAATAATAAATCATTGTATAAAGGTGGTACATACATTGAAAGCAAGTACATGTATGACTCAGGAAGTGCTCAGTAATTGACAGTATTTATTCCGAATATGATGATGATGATGATAGTGGTTATATATTAAATAAAGGGAAGGAAGGAATAGGAGAGGAGGTCAAGTATGTTTCTATGTGAAGGAGAGGAGCCAGTAGAGGGGAGTGGTACAAAAAGGATGGATAATTCAGGAATCAGAGTTCCCAAGGAGAAGGGAAGCATTAGGTTCTGAGCACTGGTAGATGAAGTAGCTTAGAATAGAGGAAGGTCCCCTCCCCTCCATTTTAAGGTAAAGAAATGGGAGAATGAAGGAGTTAAAGATCGATATAGATAACGACTATAGATAAGTTTGTAGATAGAAGGGAAGGTAAGAAAGCACTCTAGATAGGGCTAAGAATGGAGGCAGTTAGGGATGTCCTTGTGATATTGGGAAAAAGAAACCAGGGAACAAAATGCAATGAAGTCTGGGAGTAGATAGGTCATCCAGATAAATATAAGAAGGACTGATAGCAAAGGGTCATAATTCAAGCTAGGAACCTTGCCATCAGATAAAATCAGAGGCCCAGGAGTTTAACTGCAGCTTCTCTGGCACTTTGTGTTTCTAAAGAAGGCAGTAAACTACCACCATTTAGTTAACTCGCATCTCAAAGGTTGAAGATGAGTAAGGAATGTTTGATTAGGTTAGGAGGCAGGAGAAAGATGCAGCAGAGTAAATGATAAACTTTTCTCTGTCATCAAAACTATTAGCATATTACAATTTTGGAATAAGGACCTTATTTCTGGTTTTCTTGGTCCTCGAAGTATTCCCTTTAGGCAACATGTTTAAGTTATTTGAAAAAGACTTGGTCTGAATAACTGGTAGGTCATAAGTCATTCATTTTTCTACAATTAAGAATAAAGTGTGTTCTAATAATACCTTTCATCCAGATAGACTTTTTAACAATTCGACAGACTAACCATTTATGGAAATCTTGTCCTACATCACTAATGCGCAGTCATCTACAAGGTGTAATATATATAAGCAATTAAAAAAAATGAAACATATACCATTATTTAGGGAATGAAGAATAGACAGTATAATAACAGTGGACATTTTTAGTAGATGCCTAGTAGTCATCCACCCTGTAGATGTTCTATAGTATCATTTCTGATTATGCTTCTTGCTTTTGTAGTGACATAGAACTTTCTATAGCCTTAAGTGGTTTTCTTCCTGGATTTCCATTATCCCAGATTCTTCCCATTTTATGATGACTCATAAGGAAGAAACCACCTACACACACACGAACATAAGCTAAGTTTTCTTTGAAGGTCTTTTAGCTGTTATTTATGTTAGTTATGACCCGCAGTTAATGACTTTCTGTAAACTTCGTTTAGAATTTGTGCTTGCTTGTTACGTCAATATAGTAATAGGCCCAGACATTGTTGTTATTTTCTTGTGGGGCATCTGAAGTTTAAGCTATTGGTAATTTCACTTTGACTGCCTTAAATTTACTGACAAATTCCACCAGGGGTGGCCTCATGTTACTTGGTCTGTGGCATAGTGCAAATAGCCAGTTGGGCCATGAGGCAGGCAAACCCGTAAGACAGTCAGATTTTTCTTTGTTTTTGTGTTATTGAGGTGAAATGTATATACCATAAAATTAACCATTTAAGGTGAGTAAGTCAGTGACATTTAGTACATTCACAGTTTGTGTAGCCACTGCCTCTGTCTAGTTCTGAAATGTTTCCATCACCCCAAAAGGAAACCTTTACTCATTAAGCAGTTGCCCTCCATTTTCCTCTCCCCCCAGCCTGTCTCTGTAGATTTAGCTTTTCTGGATATTTCATATACATGGAATCAGAGGCTATGTGACATTTTTTGTGTCCCACTTCCTTCATTTAGCAGAATGTTTTCGAGGTTCGTCCATGTTGTAGTATGTGTAATACTTAATTCCTTTTAATGGCTGAATAATACTCCATTGTATGTACCTACCACAGTTTGTTTATCCAGTCATCTGTTGATGGAGATTTGGATTGTTTCTACTTTTTGGCTATTGTGAGTAGTGCTGCTATGAACATTCATGTCCAAGGTTTTCTTTGAGTACCTGTTTTCACTTTGGGATGTATTCCTAGCAGTGGAATGGATAGGTCATATAGTAATTTTATGTTTGACTTTTTAAAAAACCATCAGACTCTTTTCCACAGTAGCTGAACCATATTACATTTCCACAGCCAATGTACAAGGATTCTGATTTCTCCACATTTCTGCCAACACTTGTTATTTCCCCCTTTCCCCCCTGTTAATAGGTATTCTAATGGGTTGAATAATCTACTTTTATTTATTTTTAATAATGTACTTTTAAAGTAGCAACTCTGCACTCTTTTTTCCAGTAGTGTCTTTGTGCATCTCCTTCTGTATTATGGTCGGAATGAGTTGGAGTAATGAGATGGGCAGTGGCTAGTAATCAGCTGTGTTTACATCTGTACCATTAAATTTTCACCTTTCATACCTTGGCGGGTCAAGCCTCACTCTGTAACCCCAGACCACCTTTATATTCTAATCTCCTCATGCTAGAACTCTCAAAGCACTTTGTACCTTTCTTTGAGCAAACACCATATTCTGCCTTGCTTTGTTTGAGGATGGTGACTGTACTTGATTCTTGTTTGTGTTCTACTTTCTGCCATCTTTTCTTAGATAACTTCTTTAAAGTGCTTGTCTTTTACATTATAATTATTTATGTTCTTGTCTGTCACCCATAGCTAACTGTGAGCAACTTTTGGTATGCGAGTATGACTCGTTTATCTTTGTAAACTGAGGACCTAGTAGAATATCTAAAATTGTTCGTTTGGATTCCTCGGTGTTAAACTTGTGTTATAATGTCCTTTAGTTCTGGTAGAGAGATGCTTGGCATTTTCCTTCTTCAGATAGCCACTTCCTGCTCATTCCATCTCATCCTCTTAAGATTTGACCAAAATGTTGCCTCAAGAAATTTTCCCTGGCATCACCTTTTCCTTTCTTCCTTAAGGGCCCCTTGCTGTGTCCCGGTCCCAGCCTGTGAATATCTGCTGTTGCCCTTGCCATGCTGTGTGTACCTTTTTATGAAACCGGAACCACAGTGTTACCTCTGTACCCCCACCAGGCTCCCTATCCCTCTTTCCTCTATTTTTTCTTAGCAGTTATTTCTATCTGATGTTCAACATATTTTCATTTTTATTGTCTCTTTCTGCACACTAAAATGTAAGCTCTATGAGGACATGGTTTCTGTCTCTCTTCTCTCCTGTTCCATCTCTTGCATCTAGAACAGTGTCTACCACATAGATACTCAGTGAGTTTTGCTTTAACAAGTGAATTAATAGGCCTGAGAGCTACTTAAGAACAAGGGCTGTGTCTTTTTCTTCTTTATATTACCTCAGCACTTGGCACACAAATGCATAGCAAATGTTGAATTTGTTCTCACAGCAGGATCTTTCCTCTGCATGATATATTCTTGGTTCTCTTTTGTTGTTGTTTATACCTAAATAATTATATAAAAGCAGAAAATGCACATAAGCAGAAAGAATAGTCTCAGTGCAAATGGGAGATGATTCAGTCATAAATTTCATGTATATAGCCATAACAATAGGTTTATCAAAAGGTATTCCCTATAAAGGTAAAACCATTCATTTGAAAGGAGAGATTTCTTTACAATTGTAAGGATGGACAACCCTGTTGGTTAAGAAGTTAATCATTTAGGAAACAGCCAAGTAATCTCTGTATCAGTATTCCAAAGTAGTCACTGTTGGAATAGATTAAAAATAATAAAGGTAGTATAGGGTTTCAGATGGATCAGATTTGTAAGAGGAGGTCACATTCACTGCAGATTAGATTAAGTTCCCAATTTAATTAGCCAATGATACCAATTGTTATTGGAAGCAGAGTAGCTTCAGCACAGGTATAGTATATTTAATATGCCTTTCCCCTTGTCCCCAACATTCTTAATTGGGTGGGGGTAAGCAGCTGCGTAGACACACTCTCCTTACAAGTAGGGTCTTACCAGATCTGAGAAGAAAAAGGGTACCTGGCCCTTTTATATATTCAGGGTTTAGGTCTCCACTCAGAGTTTATAATTTTTGATCCTCCTTTGAAGTCCAGGAATATTTACAAATATTTTCAGGGATTCCAGAAATCTCAGTTCTCTATAACCAACATCTTTACTGTGATTTAATTCTGTTTGGTGATGTGAATGATTCTGAATCTTGGTCTGAGCACCAATGTAACAAATCTATTTCCATGCATTTAACAAAAGAATCTGAAGCCACCGACATTAGAAAAAAAGAGATTTTTTTCCTTTTTAAAATATGGCTTCCTTTAGACATAGCTGTATCCTGAAGAGATTACAAAAATATATAAGTTTTAATTTCTGGCCTTAAAGGGTTGGTCTGTTGAAAAATACTAATGTTGTCTCTTAAGTAAGGATTAAATGTCCTTATTTAAGAAAAACTAGGCTGTATAGGCGTTAAGATTTGGGAAAGATTGGCACACCTGGGTGTCTCAGTTGGTTGAGCATTCCACTCGATTTCACCTCAGGTCATGATTTCAAGGTTGCGAGATTAAGCCCTGTGTTGGGGTCTGAGCTGGGCTTGGAGCCTGCTTAGGATTCCCTCTCTCCCTCTCCTTCTGCACCCCCCCCCCAAAAAAAAATTTGGGAAAGATTATTTCTAGTTAAATTGACCCTTAAAGAGGGTAGATTCCAGGCTGCGCGTTGAGCAATGCGGGGGACTTGGAGACATAGAGAAGATGGTGGAGGCTATCTGCATTTGGATCCTACTGTGAGGGTATCACCTTAGTTTTCTGTCTCTTCCTTCCTCCCCCCATTCTCCTCCTATCTCTGTTCTTTGTTCCCTAGTATGTTGTGTTTCCTGTCCCATGTATATATTTTAGCATTAGCATTCGGAGGGTAGAGATTCCCATTCTCAGTTATGGAGAAATAACAATAGGAATAGCATAAACGAGCAAACTGTTCCCCCTTGTCCAGAACTTTTCTACTTTCTTTCTGTCTTGCTGTTTCTGTTTTCTGAAAATGACTACCTTTAGATTATTGAGAAAATTGTGCTGATTTGAGCCGACCACCTCCCTCTCCTTTATATTTTTTTCTTTCACCCATCTTCTCTTTTTCATTTGCATTTAAGGAATATCTTTTTCCATTATTATGATCCTCCACTTTTCACTCTTAATTTTATGTCTTCTCATTTCTTTCAAGTCCCTGCCCCATCTTTTCACCCCGTCTTGTTCTTACATCTTCAGTGCATCCCTTCCCACAGAATCTTTGCTCAGAATCTTGAGGTGTGCATGGGTTTATCAACCCGCAGACCCTCACTCCACCTTTCAACAACCATCCTCTCTCACTCCCACCACTGCCAGACTTACTGAAGGAAGGAGCGCCCTCACTACTTTGGCTTCATTACCACCTGCTTTTTCCTTTGCTCCTTGCCATCTGAATGTGTCCTTGAAATTTTACTGCAACTGTTTTGTCATTGTGGATGTTTTACTGTTTTTTTTTCTTTTCTTTTTAAAGATTTTATTTATTTATTTGACAGAGAGAGAGAGAGAGATTACAAGTAGGCAGAGGCAGGCAGAGAGAGAGGAGGAAGCAGGCCCCCCGCTGAGCAGGGAGCCCAATGCGGGCCTCGATCCCAGGACCCTGAGATCATGACCTGAGCCGAAGGCAGAGGCTTTAACCCACTGAGCCACCCAGGCGCCCTGTTTTACTGTTTTAATGTAAATGTAATAATCTTAGAAACCTGTATGTAAACATGTATGTATTGTTTAAGTACTCCTCTGTCAACCACTCTATGAAACAGAATGTTAACCATGTCCCAGGAGGCCACTGTAGGTCCACCCTGGTCATTGTCCCTTCTTCTGCCCCAGGTCATGTTGCTTTTCTTTCCAAATTTTTTTCATCTGTATACGTACCATCCTTAAGTAATACTTAGATTCATCTGTTGCCGTTACATAAATTGAATCATACTATTTTCTGACCGGTTTCTTTTGTTTAACATTACATTTTTGAGATTCATCCAAGTTAGTGTGTATGTTTATAATTCACTTTCGCTGCATATAATATCCCATTATATGAAGATATCACAAGTTTTCTATCCATTCTATTATTGATGGACATTTGGGTTTTCTTTAGGCTTTTGTTATTACAGACATTATTGCTATAAAGTAATTTTGTACTTATCTCTTATGCATATGCATGGAAGACTCCAGAGTTTACTAGCTGAACTTATTCCAGTGTTAGTACTGCCAGCCACTTTTGCAGAGCATTTGTACTGGTTCATACCGCTACCAACAGCAGATAAGAATTTCACAGTCTGGACACAACTTGATATTAACCAACTTTGTAATTTTAGCCAATTTAGTGACTATAAAATGGTATTGTATTGGGATTTCAATTTGCATTTCCCTAGTTTCCAAGGAGGCTGAATCTTTTCTGGTGTTTGTGCACCATTTATGTTTCTTCTGTGAACTTCCTGTTAATTTTTTTTCTATTGGTTTGACTTTTTTTATTGATTCATAGGCATCCTCTGTGTTCTGAATACTAATCCTTTGTTGTTTTGTATGTATTACAAATATTTTCTCTTTTTCATTCTCTTTATATAGCACTTTGTTGAACAAAGCTTTTAATTTTGAAGTAAACTTATGTCTTTTCATTTTTTGGGTCTTGGTAAAGAAATCCTTTTCCCAAGGTTATAATGATGTACTCTTAATTTGTCTTCTGAAAAATGTAATGATTTTGTACTTTACATTTAAGCCTTTAATCCTTCTGAAACTTTCCTTTCTCCCTCCCACCCTTCCTTCCTTCCTCTCTTTATTTTATATGGTATGATTTGATCTAATTTCATTTTTTCCTCAAATGGATACCCAGTTATCCTTTTGAAAATCCCTCCTTTCCTCACTGATGTGCAATACTGCCCATCACATTGCAAGTGTCTAAAGATGTGTGACTTCCAGACTCAAAACTCTGATCTGTTTGTCATTGTACTAATACTACACTGTTCTAATTATTGTTGGTCTATGATAACTCATAATATCTTAATAGTACAGGTCCCTCGACTTGCTTTTTTTAAAAAAAGCATTTTGACCCTTTGCCCTTCTAGTTAAATTTTAGAATCATGGTGCATCTAGCTGCTTCAGTTGGAAGAGCATGTGACTGTTGATATTGGGATGATGAGTTTAAGCCCCACTTTGGGTTCAGAAATTACAGGAAAAAAAACAACTTTAAAGTAAATAATTTTAGAATCAAGCATGTCAATTACACACACACAACCCAACCCTGAGAAAGAGAAGGAAGGAAAAAGGGAAAGAAAATAGCTTGTTGAGATTTTGATATGAAATTGCTTTGAATCCATAAATCAGTTTGGAAAGGATTGATATCTTTACAATGTTGAGTCTTCCAGTAAATGAACATTTATTTATATCTTATTTATAATTTTAAATAAGGTTTTATAGTTTTCCACTGATTAGAACTTGCTATAGTTTCATAAATTTATTCCCAGGATTTTATATTTTTGAAGTATTAAAAATAATATTGTTAAAAAATGTCATTTGGTGTATAAAAGCAATTTTTTAAAAGATTTTATTTATTTATTTGACACACAGAGAGAGATCACAAGTAGGCAGAAAGGCAGGCAGAGAGAGAGGAGGGAGCAGGCTCCCCGCTGAGCAGGGAGCCCTATGTGAAGCTCCATCCCAGGACACTGAGATCATGACCTGAGCCGAAGGCAGAGGCTTTAACCCACTGAGCCACCCAGCCGCCCGTATAAAAGCAATTTTAAAAATAGATTTTGTGTGCTATAACCTTATTAAACTTTTTCTTTATTAGCATATAATGTTTATTAGCATATAACAATTTATTAACATATAACATTATATTAACATATAATGAAATGAAAAACCAAATTATTGGTTTCAGAGGTACAGGTCTGTGATTAATCAGTCTTATGTAATTCCCAGGGCTCATT
Source organism: Ailurus styani (assembly GCA_002007465.1). Taxonomy (NCBI): domain Eukaryota; kingdom Metazoa; phylum Chordata; class Mammalia; order Carnivora; family Ailuridae; genus Ailurus; species Ailurus styani. The sequence continues at coordinate 340,056 of LNAC01000314.1, read as the reverse complement.
ACATCACATGCCCTCCTTACTGTCTATCACCCAGTTACCCTATCCCTCTATCCCCCTCCCCTCCAGCAAACCTCAGTTTGTTTCCTATGGTTAAGAGTCTCTTACAGTTTATCTCCCTCTCTGGTTTCATCTTATTTTATTTTTTCCTCTCTTCCCCAATGATCCTCTGTTTTGTTTCTTAAATTCCATGTATCAGTGAGCTCATATGATAATTGTTTTTCTCTGATTGACTTATTTTGCTTAACATAATACCTCTAGTTCTATCCATGTCATTGCAAATGGTGAGGTTTCATTTTTTATGACTGCATAATATTCCATTTATATACCATATCTTTTTTATCCATTCATCTGTTGATGGACATCTGGGCTCTTTCCATAGTTTGGCTATTGTGGACATTGCTGCTATAAACATTCGGGTGCAAGTGCCTCTTCGGATCACTACATTTGTATCTTTGGGGTAGCTACTTAGTAGTGCAATTGCTAGGTCATAAAGTAGCTCTATTTTCAACTTTCTGAGGAATCTCCACACTGTTTTCCAGAATGGTTCACCAGCTTCCATTCCCACCAACAATGTAGGAGGGTTCCCCTTTCTCTGCATCCTCACCAGCATCTGTTGTTTCCTGACTTGTTAATTTTAGTCATTCTGACTGGTGTGGGGTGTGGTATCTCATTGTGGTTTTGCTTTGTATTTCTCAGATGACGAGTGATGTCGAGCACTTTTTCATGTGTCTGTTGGCAATTTCGATGTATTCTTTGGAGAAGTGTCTATTCATGTCTTCTGCCCATTTCTTGATTGGATTATTTGTTCTTTGGGTGTTGAGTTTGATAAGTTCTTTATAGATTATAGATATCAGATATAGATATCTGATACGTCATTTGCAAATATCTTCTCCCATTCTGTTGGTTGTTTTTTTGGTTTTGTCGACTGTTTCCTTTGCTGTGCAAAAAGCTTTTGATTTTAATGAAGTCCCAGTAGTTCATTTTTCCTTTGTTTCCCTTGCCTTTGGAGACATGTCTACCAAGACGTTGCTGAGGCCAAGATCGAAGAGATTGCTGCCAGTGCTCTCAAGGATTTTGATGGATTCCTGTCTCACGTTTAGGTCTTTTCATCCATTTTGAGTCTATTTTTGTGTGTGGTATAAGGAAATGGTCCAGTTTCATACTTCTGCATGTGGCTGTCCAATTTTACCAACAACATTTATTAAAGAGACTGTCCTTTTTCCATTTCATATTCGTTCCTGTTTTGCCAAAGATTAGTTGACCTAAGAGTTAGGGTCAATTTCTCAGTTCTCTATTCTTTTGCATTGATCTATGTGTCTGTTTTTAGGCCAGTACCATACTGTTGTGATGATTATAGCTTTGTAATAGAGGTTGAAATTCGGAATTGTGATGCCACCAGTTTTAGTTTTCCTTTTCAACATGTTTTTGGCTATTCAGGGTCTTTTCTGGTTCCATACAAATTTTTGGATTGCTCGTTCCAGCTCTGTGAAAAATGTTGATGGTATTTTGATAAAAAATTGCACTGACTGTAGATTGCTCTAGGTAGCATAGACGTTTATCAATATTTGTTCTTCTAATCCATAAGCATAGAGTGTTTTTCCATTTCTTTGTGCCTTCCTCAATTTCTTTCATAAGTGTTCTATACTTCTGAAAGTATAGATCCTTTAGCTCTTTTGTTAGGTTATTCCTAGGTATCTTACATTTTTTTGCTGTAATTGTAAATGGGATTGATTCCTTAATTTCTGTTTCTTCTGTCTCATTGTCAGTGTCTAGAAATGCAACTGATTTCTATGCATTGATTTTATATCCTGCCACTTTGCTGAATTCTGGTATGAGTTCTAGCTTTTTGGGGGTGGAATCTTTTTTTTTTTAAAGACTCATTTATTTGTCAGAGAGAGGGAGAGAGAGGACAGACAGGGGGAGGGATAGACAGAGGGAGAAGCAGGCTCCCTACTGAGTAGTTGAGTCCAATGCAGGACTTAATCCCACAGCCACCCAGGCATCCCTGTGTAGAGACTTTTGGGTTTTCCACAGAGTAGCATGTCATCTACAGGGAGTGAGTTTGGCTGCTTCTTTGCCAGTTCTGATGCCTTTTGTTTCTTTTTGTTGTCTGCTGAATCTAAGACCTCTAGTACTATGTTGAACAGCAATGCTGATGATAATGGACATCCCTCCTCCGTTCCTGACCTTAGGGGAAAACTCTCAGTTTTTCCCCCATTGAGAATGATATTCGCTGTGGGCTTTTTATAGATGGCTTTTATCATATTGAGGTATGTTCCGTCTATCTCTACACTGTAAAGAGTTTTAATCAAGAAAGATACTGTACTTTGTCAGTTGCTTTTTCTGCATCTATTGAGAGGGTCATATGGTTCTTGTCCTTTGTTTTATTTATGTAGTGTATCACATTGATTTGTGGATGTTGAACCAAACTTGTAGTCCAGGAACACATCCCACTTGATTGTGGTGAATAATCCTTTTAATGTACTGTTGGATCCCATTGGCTAGTATTTTGGTGAGAATTTTGGCATCCATGTTCATCAGGGATATTGGTCTGTAATTCTACTTTTTTGGGGGGGTCTTTGGTCTTGGGGTCAAGGTAATGCTGGCCTCATAATAGAAGGAATTTGGAAGTTTTCCTTCCATTTCTATTTTTTTAAAAAGCTTCAGAAGAATTGGTATTAATTTTTCTTTAAATGTTTGGTAGAATTGTCCTGGGAAGTCCTCTGGCCCTGGGCTTTTGTTTATTAGGAGATTTTTGATTGCAGCTTCAATTTCCTTGCTGGTTATGGCTCTGTTCAGGTTTTCTATTTCTTTCTGGTTCACTTTTGGTAGTTTATAATAACATCTGTAGGGATGCATCCATTTCTTCCGTATTGCCTAATTCGTTGGCTCATAGTTGCTCATAATATGTACTTTTGTTTGCATTTCTTCGGTGTTGGTTGTGATCTCTTCTCTTTCCTTCATGATTTTACTAATTTGGGTCCTCTTTTCTTTCTGATAAATCTGGCTATGGGGTTATCAATCTTATTAATTCATAGAACCATCTCCTAGTTTCATTGATCTGTTCTGTTCTTTTGGTTTCTACTTCATTGGTTTCTGCTCTAATCTTTATTATTTCTCTTCTCCTGTTGGGTGTAGGCTTTATTTGCTGTTCTTTCTTCAGCTCCTTTAGGTGTAAGGTTAGGCTATGTATTTGAGATCTTTCTTGTTTTTTGAGAAAGGCTTGTATTGCCTTTGAAAGTATATATGCCATGAAAGTATATAACTTTCCTCTCATGACTGCCTTTGCTGCAGCCCAAAGATTTTGAACAGTTGTATTTTCATTTTCACTTCTTTCCATGAATTTTTTAAATTCTTCTTTAATTTCCTGGTGATCTATTCATTCTTTAGTAGGATGCTCTTTAGCCTCCACGTATTTGAATTCTTTCCAAATTTCCTCTTGTGATTCAGTTCTAGTTTCAACGTATCGTGGTCTGAAAATATGCAGGGATTGATCCCAATCTTTTGGTACCAGTTGAGATCTGATTTATGACCCAGGATCTATTCTAATGTAATGTTCTGAATATATCTGTGAAGTCCATCTTGTCCAATATGTCATTCAAAGCCTTATTTCCTTGATGACCTTCTACTTAGGTGATCTGTCCATTGCAGATGGACAGAGGGGGGTGTTAAAGTCCCCTACTATTAATCATATTATTATCGATGTGTTTCTTTATTTTTGTTATTAGTTGACTTACATAATTGGCTGCTCCCATGTTAGGGGCATAAATATTTATAATTGTTAGATCTTGTTGGATGGACCCTTTAATTATAATATAGTGTCCTCCTTCATCTCTTATTACAGTCTTTGGTTTAAAATCTAAGTTGTCTGATATAGGAATTGCCACCCCAGCTTTCTTTTGATATCCATTAGCATTCCATTCGCATGATAAATGGTTTTCCACTCCTCACTTTAAATCTGGAGGTGTCTTTGGGTCTAAAATGAATCTCTTGCAGACAGCATATCGATGGGTCTTGCTTTTTAATCCAGTCTGATACCCTGTGTCTTTTGCTTGGGGCATTTAGCCCATTTACATTCAGAGTAACTATTGAAATATACGAATTTAGTGCCATTGTGTTACTTGTAAAGGGACTGTTACTATATATTGTCTTTGTTCCTTTCTGGTCTATGTTACTTTTGGGCTCTGTCTTTGCTTAGAGGATCCCTTTTAATACTTCTTGTAGGGCTGGTTTGGTGATCATAAATTCATTTAGTTTCTGTTTGCCTTGGAAGCTTCTTATCACTCCTTCTGTTTTGAATGACATCCTAGCTGGATAAAGTATTCTTGGCTGCATATTTTTCTCACTTGGCACCCTGAATAGATCATGCCAGTCTTTTCTAGCTTGCCTGTCTCCGTTGATAGGTCTGCTGCTAACCTAATGTTTCTACCCTTGTAGGTTACAGACCGCGTGTCCCAAACTGCTTTCAGGATTTTCCCTTTGTCTCTGAGATTTGTAAGTTTCACTGTTACATGTTAGAGTGTTGATCTATTTTTATTGATTTTGAGGGGGCATTCACTCTGTCTCCTGGATTTTGGTGCCTGTTTCCTTACCTAGATTAGGGAAGTTGTCCACTATAATTTGCTCCAATATACCTTCTGCTCCTTTCTCCTTTTCCTCTTCTTCTGGGATCCCAATTATTCTAATATTTTTTCATTTCATGGTATCATTTATCTCTCATATTCTCCCTTCGTGGTCCAATAGTTGTTTATTTCTTTTTCCCAGCTTCTTTATTCTCTGTCATTTGGTCTTCTATATCACTCTTTCTCTCTTCTGCCTCATTTATCCTGGCAGTTAGAGCCTCCATTTTTTATTTCATCTCATTAATAGCCTTTTTGATTTCAACTTAGATTTTAGTTCTTTTATTTCTCCAGAAAGGGACTCTCTAGTGTCTTCTGTGCTTTTTTCAAGCCCAGATAGTATTTTATAATCGTTATTCTGAATTCTAGTTCCAACATTTTACTTATGTCCATACTGATTAGATTCCCTTCTTTTTTTTTTTTTTTTTAAATTTGCCCCAGGGGTACAGGTCTGTGAATCATCAGGCTTACACCTTTCACAGCATTCACCAAAGCACAAACCCTCCCCAATGTCCATAACCCATCCACCCTATCCCTACCCTCCCACCC
>LNAC01000314.1:314503-334701 GCA_002007465.1 Ailurus styani | reverse complement strand
TTTGCCCAAGGGGTACAGGTCTGTGAATCATCAGGCTTACATCTTTCACAGCATTCACCAAAGCACAAACCCTCCCCAATGTCCATAACCCATCCACCCTATCCCTACCCTCCCACCCCCCAGTAACCCTCAGTTTGTTTTATGAGATTAGAAGTCTCTTATGGTTTGTCTCCTTCCCCATTTCATCTTGATTCATTTTTTTCCCTCCCTACCCCCCACAACCTCCCACCCTGCCCCTCAAGTTCCTCATATCAGAGAGATCATAGGATAATTGTCTTTCTCTGATTGACTTATTTCGCTCAGCATAATACCCTTTAGTTCCATCCACGTCGTTGCAAATAGCAAGATTTTGTTTCTTTTGATAGCTGCATAGTATTCCATTGTATATATACCACATCTTCTTTATCCATTCATCTGTTGATGGACTTCTAGGTTCTTTCCATAGTTTGGCTATTGTGGACATTGCTGCTATATAGATCCCCTTCTTTAACTCTCTTATTCTAGAAATATGTCATTAGATTCCTTAGGATACTGTATATACATTATCAGATTATCTGAAAAGAAAGTTTTGTTTCTTTTTCCAACTGGTGTATTTTCTTTCGTTGCTTTGTTTGTTGCCTGAGCCTTCCAGTAGCTGGTACCCTTATCTTGTTCTTAATCTTAATCTTTTGATGTTATTCTTTATCAAGTTAAGGAAGTTTCTTTCTGTTCCTATGCCTAGAATTTTTATCATAGGTAGATACTGAATTTTATCTGAAGATTTTCTTCATCCTTTAAGTTCATTAAATGATTTCTCCCCTTTAATGAATGTGGTGAATCACATTGATTTTTTTTAACCCCCAAACCCCAAATATTTTACCTTATTAGATTATTTTTGCTAGTACTATTTAGGATATTTTTATGTATGGTTGTGAGTAAAACTGGCCCGTATTTTTTTTTTTTTTTTTTTTTTTTTTTTACTCATCCTTGTCAGGTTTGGGTAGTGAGGTTATGCTGACCTCATAAAATGACTTATAAATTATTTCCCTTTTTCCCCCATACTCTGGAAAAGTTATGTAAGATCGGAATTACTTGTCCCTTGGATTTCTGGAAGCAAGCAGAGTAAAATTGTCTAGGTTTTCATTTTTCCTTTTGGGAAGATTTTTACTTATGTATTAAATTTCTTCAAATGCTGTAGGACCCTTGGCATTTCCTATTTCTTCTTGAGTCAGTCTTGATAAGTTATATTTTCTAGAGAGTAATCCATTTCTGTTTTTATTTTATTAGCATATATTTTATTGGTTCATGATATCCTGTTTTTCATATTTGTAGCATTTTTTTGATTGTTACCTTCTTTCTGTTATCCTTAAATTATTTGCTCCTTCCCTTTTACTTTTTTCTTCAATCTTACCGGAGGTTTATAAGCTATATGATTCTTTTGAAAGAACCAACTTGGTGTTTCTATTATGTGTTTTTTTCCTATTTCATTAAGTTTCATTACTGTTATTACTGCCTTTCATTTATCCTCTTTTGATTAATTTCTTTTTCAGTATTTGATCCTGTTCTGTACCATTTGACAGTAGTAAACTACCCCGTCCTCATAGCTTTCTTTTGCCTGGCTCCTGAAGCACACTAGTCCTGAGAGAACCTTTTTTCCCCCTCCCTGTTTTCTAATTGCTTCCTCTCTGGTTGTCTTTGTCTCTACGTCTCCTAATGTAGGTGCCCTCTTATCTTCAGTTTTCTTTTCTCTATATCCACTCTTAGTTGATTAACATTTTTACTCCAAATTCCAACTGTCACTTCTCTGTGAGTAATTACACAAAATCAGGGGACCCTGTCCTTGTCTTGGCTCTTCCACTAACTAGCTATGACATTTTGAACAATTCACTTAAGATTCCTTAATCTGTCACCAATAAAATAAGGAGGTTGGATTCAAGATCTCTGAGGTTCACTTCAGTAACACTGTTTTGTGGCAACCTTACAGAATCTTTAGCTCTGGCCTGTCATTTCTAAATGCCTTCTGGATCACTTTTCTTACATGTTTTGGGGTTTCTCAAATCTGTATATGCTATTTTAATCTTCTTACATCATTTACCTTCTCTTCCAACCTGTTAATCCCCCCATTTCCTTATTTGGATGTTCTGTTTTCTTGGACACACATTTGGTTTTGGCTCCCAGCATTCTTATTGCCCTGTACTGTCTTTATACTCATGTTAAATGTGTGTGTATGTATGTGTGTGTGTGTCTGTCTGTTCCCCTCTCCTTTCCTTTTAGTCCAATTTAGGTCTTCATGATTTACAAGAATCATTTGTATGTGATATCTACTTTCTTTCATCCCTTACCTCCTCGTGGAGCCTCAGAATTTTACTTAAAAAAATTAAAAAAATACCTGCTTTTGCATCTTAAACCTCTATTTATCTGAATTGTTGTCTAAGAATGTTCTTTTACTTTACTAGCTTTGGGTACCATGCCTTTATGGATCCCCTGAAGATGGTAGAGCCAGGGCACTTAAATAGTATTCCCTGTAGGCCACTGTAGTAGGCTCTGTACCAAGGACAGAAATCAGTCAGTCTTGTCATATAGTACTTTGTGATTTACAAGAGGTATATCATTTTTGTGGCAACTTGAAAGTGGAACCAATGCGTAGAATTTTCATGATTTCCATGAGAGTGAAATATCTGGTTCTGGAAGACTTCCTATATTGGTGATGTTTTAATCTTTAAGTGCTTGTCTCTTGTTTTTCAAAATCTCATCTTCTTTTAGCCTTGTGGATTTATGTAATATATATTGAGTGTAAGTCTCTAAGGGTGCACAACCTTAAAATCAACCTAAGTAATGCTTTTCTGCATAGGAATAGAGACAGCAGCTAATGACAAAATGTGTAGCTTTAAAATAATGGAACTTCTGTATGTGGCCTATGAAAGTGACCCTTTGTATGTCTAGATAGTTCTTTCGTTTTCTGTTTATGGGAAGCTAGGGAAAAAACATAAAAGAACAACCACTATGAGGTTTTAAGCAGGTGAAATGTATCGACACTCTTTCTATAATTATCTCAAGGAAACCTTAAATAGTTCTTTTGAGTCATGTGATCTACCTTATTATTTTTATTAAAGTGATACATTTGCCAGAAGTTAGTTATGATATATAATGGTAGAAGTGAATAGCCATTTAGAAATACTACTTAAGCTTCTGGCTTATCCTGTCCTGACTGGTGTTCCCCATGTGTGCACACCCAGGAGTGAGGACCGGCAGACGGGTTGAGTGGTAGGAAACGGAAGTTCAGTACCGCATTCATGAGCCTCAGTGATTCTTGCAGGTTCCTGTAGTCTGTTACATTTTATTGAGCACAAGGAATTCTGGTAATTTCTAAATAATATCTGGATATTATAGTTTGAAAACAATGTATTATATCCTTGAAAAATATTTCTGAATATTAGGATGGTATGTCTTTCCATTAATTAGTCCTATCCTGTCATCAACTTGCAGGATAAGTGGTTAAAATGCACAGGCATAACATGTGGAAAATTATAGGTATAGCAGGGCTTTTGCTAATTAGATATATGCAGCAATCTGTACTTTAGGATTGAAGAAATTAGTAAAACTATTTTGTTTATCACGTAAATGGTTGTTTTCCCTTCAGATTGTCACGTATTAAAAATGTAAGTTAAGAATAAATCATCTTGCAAAGTTACCAGTGAATTTCTTCTGCCCCTGCCAATACTGAGAAGGGGGAGACTGCAAGAGAGCTTCAGTCCCTCCTTGGAAGTCTGTCTGTAACATTCTTTACAACAGTAGTAGTGATGATAATCTCTTCCTTAATGGCTGTACGTGCCATGCTTATTCTGACCCCAACCACTGCATCACTTCTGAATTCTGTAACACCATCCTATGATTAGAATTCATTATTTATATTTTTGTTACTGTTTCTTAAGCTTTGTGTTCATTTACTTGTCCTCCGTTTAGAAGAGAAAACATGGTACTGTATTTTATCTTTCCTTTAAATCCCTTCTTTATCCATGGCGCTACTTAGGAAAGTGCTTATACAGAATAGATACCCGATAAATGCTCGTGACTGAATCTAGTGCTTATGTCAGTGGAGTTTGTTTTTAATAGTTAGATGCTTTTGCTTGCTTTCTAGGCACACAAACCAATGGTCTGGACTTTCAGAAGCAGCCTGTGCCCGTTGGAGGAGCAATCTCAACAGCCCAGGCCCAGGCTTTCCTTGGACATCTCCATCAGGTAGAATGCTTTCTGCTCAACCAGAAGGGAGAGTGAAAACTGGAGGCATGAAATGTTAAGGCCTGGGGTAGTTATTTCAGTGTGTGGGACGTTTTAAATTGATTAAAGCCTGGTGCTAATCACATCTGGTTGTATCCTTTTGAATAGTTAGTCTGGAATCATAGTTTAATTGACTGTATTGCTGTTGACCTCACAGCTTTGTGAAAAAAGGAATTCTTTGTTATGAATGGAATGTACATAACAACTGGGCTACTGTTTTTGTCACTGTGGGTCTGTGATGGCTCACCGAAGGTAGTGAATTACAGAGTCATCCAAAAGAATGTAGCCACCATTGCCCAAGACCTGTGTAAGGCTCTCCGTTCAGAATATGTCTTCATAAAATGTGTCTTCATATGTCTTCTGAGCTCATAAATTATGTCTTTAGACTACTTGAACTTTATTTTTTTAAAGAATTTTTATTTATTTATTTATTTATTTATTTATTTATTTATTTATTTGACGCAGAATGAGAGCACAGGCAGGCAGAGTAGCAGGGTGAGGGAGAGGGAGAAGCAGGCTCCCCGCTGAGCAGGGAACCAGATTCAGGGCTGGATCCTAGGACCCTGGGGTCACGACCCTAGCTGAAGGCAGTCGCCCAACCGAGCCACCCAGACGCCCCCTACCTGAACTTTATGTAAAAGAAGTTCCTGCACTTGAAACAGGTGCAATTTTAGAAAGGTCCTCTAAAGCCCATTTATTCACAAATTCAAAGGTATAGAATGCAGGAGGCAATTAGCATCTTCTATTGGAGTGAGGCCCTAGCTGGCACATTTTTGCTCAAGTGCATAGCTTTGTTTGTGTTTTTCAAAGTAGAGAAACTTTCGTATGAAACTTCTAGATAAAATATTAAGGTGATTTAGCATCCAAAATAATTTAAGAATATATTATAGAAAACCAAAAATGTTATTTTCATGTCGATTTTCTTCTAAAAACATTTGTAGGGGCCTGGGTGGCTCATTCAGTTAAGCTTCTGCCTTCGGCTCAAGTCGTGATCTCAGGGTCCTGGGATCAAGTCCCACATCAGGCTCTCTGCTCAGTGGGGGGGGTCTGTTTCTCCCACTCCCTCTGTGCACTCTCTCTCTCTCCCTGTCTCAAATAAATAATCTTTAAAAAATAAAATTAAAATTAAAAAGTAAAAAACACTTGTAGCATCTAACAAGTTTTATGGTTTCTTAGAGGAATACCATTTTTGGTAGCCAATATTTGTGATGGTCAAAACATATTAAAAAATCCCCGAAGGTACATAGATGATATGCAGTCTTTTCTTTATTGGATCCAAATTCTAAGAAGAGTACAGCTCTTACATCAGCTCCAAGGCCTCCAGCTACTGATTACCAAATCACTGAATCATCAATATCCCTCAAACCAGAGGACTTTAAATCAAAGAATTTGATATGAAATCTTGACATCACTGAATTCTCCATTAAGATGTCAGTCCCCTCAGAATTGCTCACCGTCTGATTAGAGACATAGTTAACATAAATGTGACACTTACCTTCTGTTTCTAGCCCTCTTACTGACCAGGTTCACACTCTGACCTTTTCCTTACTGTAATTACAAATATGTGTACACATATACAAAGTAGATGACTTTAGTTCTGTCACTGCGTAAGTTCCATGAAGATGGGCACCTTCTATTATTTGTCTTTATCCCAGCAAAAATAAGAGATGTTCAGTAATTATTTACTGAATAAATGAATGGTAAGGTTGTATGGGAATAGAGAGGTAGAAATAATTAGCTCAACCTGTACAATCTAAGACATTTATCATAGAGAGGATGACCTTTGAAGTGAGTTTTGAAGGATGTTGGAAGATAGCTAAATGAAGTGGTAAAAGGATGCTCTCACTTTTTTCAACTTTCTATTTTGAAAAATTTCAGATCTGTAGAAAAGTTATAACTATAGAACAGTTTTCAACTGAAAGCCCTTCACCTGGAATCACCAACAACTACTGTTCTAATCTTTACTCTGTGTGTGTGTGTCTGTGTGTGTGTGTGTGTGTGTACAAACACATATAAAAATGTATTTACATAGATTTTTTTCAGAATCATTTTAGAGTAAGTTGCAGGTACTGTGACCTTCTACTTCTAAATACTTCATCACATTTTTCCTAAAAACAGCATTTTTATACAACTCTAATATAAATTTCAAATTCCAGAAAATTTAACATCAATGAAAATTATTATCTAATGTTCAGTCCATATTTAAGTGTTTTCTGATCTATAGCCCAGTCCACACCTTGCTTTCGGTTTTCATGTCTATTTAGGCTTCTTCATTCTGTAACAATTCCTCAGTCTATCTTCATCTTTCATGAGGTTGACATTTTTGAAGAGTAGATACCAGCTGTTTTTAGAGAAGACCCCCCCTCAATTTGAGTTTGTTTAATTTTTCCTTTGTGATTGGATCCAAATTTTTGACAGGAAAACATTAGGTCTCTGGTATCACATTGTCCCATTATTGTGATATTAAATTTGATCATTCGATTAAGGTAGTGTTTTCATATTTATCCACTTAGCAAATAATCCATGAGGAGATACTTTAAGACCTGTAACTATCCTGTTCCTCAACAAACTTCACCCAGAAGCAACATGATTTAAATAAAATCACATAGAAACTTTATCTCCTTTAAATCTGTGTACCCAAAACTCTTTCCTCTGGCTCTTTGGCTGAATTCTTAGCCCTTGGGTCTTAAACATATTATCTTCTCAGATAATCCTCCCTGATTACACTGCATCTAAAATACGTTCTCTGTAAATGTCTGCATTTGTTTCTGAGGGCTCTTACCTACTAGCGGGACTATTTGACACAGAATGAGAGCACAGGCAGGCAGAGTAGCAGGGTTTTAAATAAAGGGCAGCTTATCTGTTCATTTTAGCTCTGAATTCTATCCTGAGCTCCATAGCAACACTTATATTTAACTTTAAGAAACCCGGATGTTGTGTGATATATCCAAAATGGAACTTACTGGCTTCCTGTCCATGACATTACCTTTTTTCCAGTCTCTCAGGTTTGAACCCTGGAATAATTCATGACTTTTTTCTTTATCTACATCCATTCAGTTTCCAGGATCCTATGTAGCACCTTGCAATGCCTCTCGTGCTAAGTACTTTTTATGCTGACTGCTGCCATTCTAATTTAGGCTTCTATTTATTCTACTCTGGTTTCTATTCTTTTTCTCCTAACATAGTCATTCTTTGTTTTCAAGACATTGACATTTTTGAAGAATACAAACTAGTTATTTTTGTCCAGTATTGCTCAGTTTGGGTTTAGGGAGGAATACAACATAAGTAATGCTGTGTTCTTAGTGGATCATACCAGAAGGCACATGTGTCATTGCTGGTGACTTTACCTTTATAATTAGTAAATATCTGTAAAGAGATAGTTGAGACTGTGTAACTATCATATTATTCCTCAAATTTCACCCATTAGAGCACCCATTGATGACACTTGCCAGAATCAGTTATAGTTAACATGGTTGTCAAATAATGATCTGTTTTCTAATAAAATCATGGTTTTAACTTTCTGAATGCATTAAATGAAATGCATTAAATAAATACTGTGATACTTCATGTGTGGTTTATAGGACAGATTATTTCAGCCAGCAGTTTTAAATTATGATGATAAATGTTTTAAGGACTTGACTGTGTATATTTATGTTAGGTACATGAAAATTTTGAAATTAGAATGAGTAGATAATTCTAATTGTTTATAATGATAAAAATAATGTGTATATTAGTAGCTTGTTCTTATGTGTTCTTTAATATAATGGAAGATGAATTAAGTTTTTGGATCTAAGTATCCAGTGAATATAAACAGGATGTTATATAAGGAATGCCTAATACAACAAGTATGGCATGCCTGATGATGCTATTTTAGAAAACTAGTTTTTAGAAATGTTAGTTTTATTTTATGGTGACCAACATAACACAATAACAATTTTAAAAAAAGAATAAAGGTTAAAGGTGTTGGGAAAGGAAGGAAGGAAGGAAGAAAGGAAGGAAGGGAGAAAGGGAAAGAAAAGTTAACATAATTTTCTGGTGGGAAGTGGAGGAACTGTGAGCATGTCCATAAGGTTTTAACCCTGTAAGATAGACCTCTTTGTGTTCTCAGTTCTAACTTGGTGACATACACTTAGTAGGGATTCTTGAAATACTTGTTGATGTCGACTTACAGTGATGGAATGTCAACAGTATTAGACTTGAACTCTACCTGATTACTTTTAGGTCCAGCTCGCTGGAACAAGTTTACAGGCTGCTGCTCAGTCTTTAAATGTACAGGTAAGCTGGGTCATGGGATTATGGATCAATTTTACACTCTTTTACCATATTTTTCAGATTTTTTAAAATGAGCATGCAATATAATACCTGTACATTAACAGTGATATTATGTACCTAAACACTAAGTTATATTAATAGTGATATTATGTACCTAAACGTAAAGTCACATAATATCTTAAGGACCTTTTGTTTCCAGATGTCTTTTTTGTCATTTTATGGTGTAGAGGAAAGAACACTGGGCTGAGATACAGAGGTCTTAGGTTTGCATTCTCCCTCTGCCACTAACTAGCTGTGTGACCTTTGGCAAGTCACTCAACCTCCTGGGGTTCCTTTTCTCTTACATTTAAGTAGGGAAGTGTAGAAGCTTGCAAGTTTCCTCTCTGCTCTAAAATTCTGTGATTCTAAGGTTTATAACTAAACCTGTCACAGTCATTGACAGGCTTCATACAGTCAAAATTTTAAAAACCAAAGTTAAATCTGGCTGCTTTGCTAATACAAACCATATGGTAAAGCATGCAAAATTCAGTTACTATGCATTACTCCATAATTCAGTCGATCTGCTGCTTCCTTTCATTATAGTGTTTGGGTTACTAACAGTCAAGAGGGGAAAACCGTTTTCTAGAAGACTGATTTCAGTGTTGCTAATGACTGAAGACCTTGGGTTGAGCATTCCATGAAACCCAGTGGAATATGGACCTAGTAATACATGGAAGTGAAAAGAGAAAAGAAAAAGAGATAATGTGACCTTCTTTTCTGAGGGAGAGGAGGCGGAAAATTGCCTTGGTTGCCATGGTAAACTTCCATCCCTTAGAGAGATGTTGGCAAACAGGCTGTGTCTCCAGTGCAGCATGTTTACAGTCCTGCACTGTAATTCTCTCTCAGTGACTGGCAGAATTAATCAGAGCCTTTATGTTAATTAGCCTTGCTGCAGTCCCCAAAACAGGTGGTGGGAAATATGCAAATCTATGCAGAATTTTAATGCTCTGCATAACCAGTTTTAATTACCATAAAATTTCCTCTTAGTGTCCCTTTTAGGAGAGTGTTCTCTTTCCCTCTTGACTGCAGCATTTTTCCTCTAATTTGTGTGTTACTTGATGGGAGATGCTAAATTTACATTTATTTTAAATATTAGGTGAAAAGTTTTATGGGTCAAGTAACCAGGCTCTGAATATATATAAGGAAGTTTCAGGCTGACCACCAAATACATCTCAGAATGTTGGGATGGAGGGTCTAATGTAGAGGTGGATTGAGAATGTGCTCTTCCCTCACTCTGAATTTCCAAAGTTGAGGAATTGGGTTTCTAAACAATCCTGTTGATTTGTGGAGGACCCAATTATTTTTGCTTCTTCAAAGTTGTAATTGCAGGTTTGCTAGCATTGGAACAAAGAGTCAACACCAAAAACTTGTATGTGGATAATTTTTATATTTTATTTTTCTACTTTTATATGTTCCATATTTGATCACTTCTTTCTTTTATACTTAGAAAACAACAAATAATAAATGTGATTTTTAAAGAAAAAAGTCTAAAAACTTATTATGTTAAAATTAGGAAAATACAAAGATTAGTAAGGAAAAGAATGAAACCAGAAAACTCGTAACTAGATAAATCCGTGTTGTAAATAATTCTTAAAATATGGAGTTTTTAAAATCAGTTATTTGAAGTCTCTCATTCCTTCCCACCATCACCCACCTGCCTCAGTCTAAATCTAATGAAGAATCGGGGGATTCCCAGCAGCCAGGCCAGCCTTCCCAGCAGCCGTCAGTGCAGGCAGCCATCCCCCAGACCCAGCTCATGCTGGCTGGAGGACAGATAACTGGGGTAAGTTTTCACTGAGAGAATTATAATAAACGTTCTTTGTGTCAGAACTGCCATTGGCCGATACTTGGATTAGAACTGTTTGCTATGCCTGGCACTGTTTTCTTTAAGGAATTTTCTATACTATAGGCAGCTCTGAAAAAGGAATTTGTCATAAGTTTTTAGGGAATCTTTTCGTACTTTTGCCGATGCTCTAAATAAACTAAAGACTTATTTAAACTCATGTTTCAACTGCTGCTTCATCATGCAGTGGAGTCATCCTGTGACTGAGACCCCGACATTGATGGAATTATAGTAATCAGTTTGAAGTTCTGCTATTGCTGCAGAGTAGAAGTGAAAGAAAAGGCTACTAACTGCAAAAGAAAAACATATTCTTGAAGTTACTGTGTAATGTTCTCAAATAAAACCTCTGGTCTCCAGTGCTGGCTCTGCAGTTTGCTGTATGGGCTAATTATTTCATCTCTCTGTGCCTCAGTTTTCCTTCAGTTAAATGGAGATGTTATCCATGCAAGATGCTCTCTCACCATATTGTTAAAAAGATTAGGAGTAACAATATTTGTAAAACTTAAAGAACGGTGCTTGGCACATAACAGTCAATAAATGTCATTTACTATTATTGGTAAGAAATTGGCCTTTATGAATATATTAAGCTTTTAACTTTTCAGCTCTCTTTGCTCTGAGACACCAAAAATATTTTCCAGGGTTAAACATTTGTCTGTTAAGTTATTTTGTGGGAGGAAAAGCTACCTTTACTTTAGTTAAGTATGTCTTGGTAGTGGAAAGGCTCTTTTAAGAATTGTTGCGAAACTATTTTAGAAATCCCCTCAATAGAAGCAAACCATAAGAGACTCTTAAGTTGCTGGAGGGGAGGTGGGGGGTGGGGTAACAGGGCAGTGGTCATTAAGGAGGGCATGTGATGTGATGAGCACTGGGTGTTATATGCAACTGATGAATCACTGAGCTCTACCTCCGAAACTAATAATATACTATATGTTAATTAATTGAATCTAATTAAAATTTAAACTAAATAAAAATCCCCTCAATAAAGATTAATATGTTAGTATTATATAAAATATTTTAAACAAATATACCTTGATAGGTGTTAAGTTTTTGGATGGTTTGATTTGGATACTTATGCCTCTAATGTGCAAATTGTGTTGGACCGTTTTAGAAGGAGGGTTGTGCCACTAAGTGAGTGCACTTAAGAATATATTCCAAGGTGGGGCACCTGGTTGGCTCAGTTGGAAGAGCATGTGACTCTGGACCTCAGGGTCTTGAGTGCAAGCCCCATGTTGGGTGTCAAGATTACCAAAGAAAGAAAAGCTTTAAAAAAAAGATTCTGTGGTTCCTTCTTCTCTGATCGGAACATGCCACCAAAAGGAAGGCAAAACACACTTACTACTTTGTGTTTGAAATAAGTTGCATTATGAAAGCAGGTTTGAATCCGCTCTAAAAATGTTTCCTGTTTTATTCTTTGGGTTTGTTTTGGGTGATTAGTGTTTACAACAATAGTAAGAGACACTTGGGATTCCAGGTTCTTGTGGCTGGTGCTTCTATTAAACCTGGGCGTTAGGATTTATTTGCATGTAAAGAGAGCGGCTGTCACCACCTGTTTCACCGAGATAATGTGTTAGAAAGGGGATGTAAAGTTGCAGAGACCCAGTGCTTTCAATAACAGAAAAGACTGGGTTAGGGAGGGGCTGTACGGAGACTTGGAAAAGAAACAAATGGAGCTCATATTCTTTAGTCATATCTTAGGACATAATGGAAATGATGGAATATGGCAGAGATTCATGCTAATGGGAAGCAGCTGGGCCTTATCAGTTCTTTCCGTGGTCAGATCCAGCATCCTTGTTCCTCATTCATCTGACTAATCACTTGCTGTTCTGTTGGGTGTAAATTTCTTTTCATATCCTGTCAGCATTGATTCTTTTTTTTTTCTTGCTTACTGGTTAATTACTTTTTTGCCCGAACCCTGGAGCCCTGGACAAGCTTGAATGATTGTTTAAGTCCAGAGTGAGGGCCACCATTTTAATTTAAATGTTCCGGTAACAGTAGCTGGATTGCTGATGAACGTTTTCGTCTCAGGCCAACTGTGTGAGGTTGGCTGGCTAAGGCCTCAGACGGCTTGAGTTTCCTACCACAGAGCAGCCGGCTTGCGTTAGGGGCCCTTCTTCACACCTTCCCGACTGTTGGTTGTGCTTGTGTTCAGCTTACGTTGACGCCGGCCCAGCAGCAGTTACTGCTCCAGCAGGCCCAGGCCCAGGCCCAGCTGCTGGCCGCGGCCGTGCAGCAGCACTCGGCCAGCCAGCAGCACAGCGCCGCCGGCGCCACCATCTCCGCCTCCGCCGCCACGCCCATGACGCAGATCCCCCTGTCGCAGCCCATCCAGATCGCCCAGGTAAGTGAGTGTCTCTGGTGGCTGGGGCAGGAAAGGGCCCGCCGGTGTCCTTCGGTGTAGCGCTCACTTTCTGATCGGCCGTGTGGGCCCTTGAAGACCCGAGAAGCTCGCGATCTGGGAGTGCGCGGCCGCCGGCCTCGCCACCGACTGCGAAAGAGCCCGTTTATTTGCCCATTTGGGTTGATACTATAAACACGTAACTGATTATTTGAATAACTGGCTGTTTATATTAAGTGACAATTCTTGAGTAATTAGTTGGCATATTTCTGAAGCAGGGGATTACTGTATTTATTTTAATTAGCTAATTATGGCAGGCCTGGGTTCTTTCATGTGCGCTGCGGTGAATGTTGCCACTCGTGTGAGAGGGATGGCACGGCAGCTCTCCGCCACCGGGAGTGATTAATTCCGTGCAGAGCCGCGTGAGAGTGGGGTTTGGTTTCCGTGTTCCCCGTTTAGGGCAAAGTATCCACCGGTAATAAAAAGTTATTTAAGAGGCATAGACAGTACTACCAAGGAAGAGAGGTAAATGAAATCCTTTATCTCAAGGAGAGGAAAAAAGTACAAGTAGTCATATCGGTAAGTCATACAAAGAATTCTTATGAGTCTAGTGCCAGCGATGGCCTTTACCCCCCTAGAGAAGACTCAGAAGTGGATTTACATTGTCGCTAGAGTTGGACTAGACATCGAAAAAGAGCCAGTTAACTACATGAGTAAAGAATACATGTCAGACTGACTTTTATGACTATTATATACAAGTTTTATGAAGATAATGTTGGATTTTGGCCACTTGCTTCATCACCAAATGCATGTTTTTAGTGTGTAAGATTTGAAACCCTGCGTTGACATTATTCTAATCAGATAATGTGCGTGGAAGCACATTGAAAATTATGAAACGATGAACCAAGATACGCAAGTTTAGAATGCTGTGGATTGGATTTTTATATGGATAGCTATTTTTAGTTATTTTTACACTGATTTCACAGTTGAGTTAGACTGGTGCCAAATTTAATGAATCATTATAGATATTTTAATTTATTGATGCAAATTCAGACATAGTGCTCTCAATTTTTACTTACGAGAAAGACCAATTGAATATTTAAAAACTCAACATGTTCTTTTCTCACTTGATTGGTAAAACCCATATTGGCCTTTATATGTCACAACACTCAACCGTAACCATTTGTTGTGAGGAAATTTATAAGAACTATTGGAAGTTAGGTTTGGCCTAAGTCATGATGCAGTAGCTTCCCACAGAAATCCTAAGTCCTTATGGCTGCTCCAGGTTTCTTCTTTGTTTCCTCTTTGTGAACATCCCCAGGCACACACTGTTCTGAAGATGGAAGACTGTAAAATAAATATTGACTCTCTTTTATTTGGATGACCCAGTTCATCCTCTGGGGAACCTTGTGATTCAGGGAGTTTGATTTCAGGATCTCTAAGCTGTGTTTTAATTCTGGTTTTCCAGGATCTGCAGCAGCTGCAGCAGCTTCAGCAGCAGAATCTCAACCTGCAGCAGTTTGTGTTGGTGCATCCGACCGCCAACCTGCAGCCCGCGCAGTTCATCATCTCCCAGACGCCCCAGGGCCAGCAGGGTGAGTGCCTCCTCCGCTTCTGCTGGTGGTGCTCAGGGCCGTCCTGTGGGGACTCCTAGACCTGCTGCTGTCATTTGGGCCCGGGAACTGTCCATCGGCACAACGGTTTTATTACGTTTACTTTAACTTTAAACTCAGTGTTCATGTTAAGAAAAATACATTTTTTGGTCATGTATACCACATGTTGAAGTTGTCCTTTACTGCCTTTCATCTGTTTAATCATGAGGGGGGAACCGAGAGTTTGGCCAAAAATCTAAATGAAATCTTTCAACATAAATTATTTCTAGTATTTTGATAGTTTTTCTTGAGAATGTATTAAGACATGTGGGCTGAGCATTAAAAGCATATGCTTCTAAGAATCATTTAAAGTTTGAGAAGGACGAGGGTGTTATATTAGAAGTTGCAGGTTTTTGAGTTATAAAAAAAAGTTCAAGGCCTTTTAGTGGTAAATATTGTGTCATTTCTGTATCAAACAGTTAAGTTCAATCATGTTTGTAAAATTGGTTAACGGTGTCAGTGTAGAAAGGTTCAGGGTATCAAGACTTCACACCAAGAAACAAACATTAGTGCATCTCTACCAACTCCTCATTATTTCTGTCCTTTAGCCCTCTTCTTCTTGATGGTTCATTCTAAAATCTTTCATTGTGTAAATACCTATCCCACTTAAGAGACAGCCTGCTCCTTTCATGAACCAGACAGTCCTCTGGTCCAACATCTACTGGCAGTTTCTATTGGTTTCTGGGTTAAGAAGGTGAGCTCTTTTTAGAGTTTCAAGCTGCTTCCATTTAGAGTACTTCTTTGTTTTCATCCATTCCTTACTACATTAAAGGATTGGCCGATCAGAGAGATCATCAGACATGGTATCAAACACATGCATCAGTTTAATGTTCCTTGTCTTCCTGCCCAATTTGTATTTAACAAGATTGAATTTTAGGCAAATAAGACATTAAGAGTTTTAAGACTGATAAAACTATCAAGAGATCAGTTGGAAATTTTCACTTCACTTTCTTATTCTCTATTTTGCCACATGTTCAAGGCAATCTTTAGTGTTTCTGACACGACATGTTTGTGTTTTACAGGTCTCCTGCAAGCGCAAAATCTTTTAACGCAACTACCTCAGCAAAGCCAAGCCAACCTCCTACAGTCGCAGCCAAGCATCACCCTCACCTCCCAGGTCAGTTTTCTCCCATTGAGGGTTGCCTTCTCTTACCCTGATGTTTTGATGGATTCTTGGACTTCGTTAAATTACAAAAATACAGCAAAACCCCATCGTACCCTAATAAAAATAATCTAGATAGTTTTCACAAAGTAATCAAAGATTCAAAACAGGACTTAACAGCTTGATAAAGCAATGCTACCAAACTGATGTAGTCTTTTGAAAATCTTCAGGGAGTTCTTATTTTCTTATATGTTTATAAAGAATAACTTTGTTAGTGGCAAAGGTATAATGAGTTCTGGCTATTTCAGCATCCTCTTGTCTTCCCCGACCCCTCCCTGCAGTTGGCAGTAAAGATTTCCACTTGAATTAGAAACCTAGTGCCTCAGTTGAGACGTATCATTGTCCTTTGCACTTTCTCAGAAATTGCAAAGAAGTTCTGATCTCTGTGTTTTCTTTCCTCTCGGCTCTAAGATGTTGCTTTAGCTTATTTCTACTAAACTATATAAAATGTTTATGTGTAGGCATCTTGAGATTTAAGCTTTAGATCTAGGTTCGTAACCAGCTGTGATTTTGAGCGAGCATATCATTTCACCTTTCAACCTTCTTCATTTCTTCTTCCATAGATTAGGTGATTGAACTGATTGATCCTGAATCCTTCTTCCAGATCTGATTCTCTTTGTCTGTAATCTTGGAAGTTATCATTAGCACATTGCCAGATTTGACAAAATTCAACATCTGTTTATGATTAAAAAAAAAAAAAACTCTTGCAAACTAGGAATAGTTTTCAAACCTAGTAAATGGCATCTACCAAAACAAACAAATAATCCCTACATCATACTTGCCCATTAAGATCAGGAATAAGGCAAGGGTGTCCACTGTTACCGCTTATTCAGCATGGTACTATAGGTCCTAACAGTTCAGTAATACAAGAAAAAGAAATAAAGGACATATAGATTAGAAAGGAAGATGTAAACCTGTCTTATTTGGTAGACAACATGGTTGTCTATGTAGAAAATCCTAAGGAATCTACAGAAAGCTGCTGGAATTAATAAGTGAGTTTAGCAAGAATGTAGGATTAGATTCTTGTAGATCTTATATTAACAAGGGTTGTTTGGAGGTTGAAATTAAGAGGGAAAAATATTTACAGTATTTATGGGTAAATTTAACAAAACATTTGTAAGACTAACACATTGAAAACTATAAAATATTGCTGAGTGGAATTAAAGAAGACCTAAACAAATGGACAGATATAATATGTTCATGAATCAGAAGACTTCCATTGTTAAAATGTGAATTTTTTTCCAAATTGATCTATAGATTCAATTCCAATCAGTACCCAACAGGCTTTTTTAAATAGAAGTTTGCAAGGTGTTTCTAACATTTATATGGAATTATGGAGGACATAGAGTAATCAAACAATTTTGAAAAGTAAAGTTGAAAGACTACCTCATGTCAAGAATTGTTTTAAAGCTGTAGTAATGAAGATAGCTTGATAATGGCACATGGATAGAAATGAAACAGAATATAAGGGCAAGTAGACCTACACATCTTTGGCCAACTGATTTTCCACAAAAATGCCAAAGGATTTCAGTGAGAAAAGGAAAGCCTTTGGTTATCCATAGACACCCCTCCCCCCAAAAAAGAATCTTGATCTTATTTTACACAGTTTACAATGATTAATTTGAAATGGGTTATGGACCTAACCTTCCAGAAGAAAACTTAAGGAAAAATCTTTGTGTCCTTGGAAAGAAAATGACTTTTTTCTCTTCCTTTTTTTTTTTTTTTTTTTTAAGATTTTATTTTTTGGGGCGCCTGGGTGGCTCAGTGGGCTAAAGCCTCTGCCTTTGGCTCAGGTCATGATCTCAGGGTCCTGGGATCGAGGCCCGAATCGGGCTTTCTGCTCGGCAGGGAGTCTGCTTCCTCCTCTCTCTGCCTGCCTCTCTGCCTACTTGTGATCTCTCTCTCTCTCTGTGTCAAATAAATAAATAAAATCTTAAAAAAAAAAAGATTTTATTCATTTTGGAAAGAGAGAGAGAAAATGAGCTAGGGGGAGGGGCAGAAGGAGAGGGAGAAGCACACGCCCCGCCGAGCCCGATGCCCGACTCTGTTCTAGGACCCTGGGATCCTGACCATAGTGGAAGGCAGATGCTTAACCAGCTGAGCCACCCAGATACCCAAGGTAATGATTTCTTATATAGGACACAAAAAGGAGCGTCTGGATAGCTCGGTCGATTGAACATCTGACTCTTGATTTCAGCTCAGGCTATGATCTCAGGTGGTGGGGTCAGGCCCCACTCTGAGCTTCATGCTCCTCAGGGAGTCTACTTCTTTCCTTTTCCCTCTTCCCCTGCCCCTCCTCTGGCTCTTGCTTATGTGCTCTCTCTCTAAAATAAGTAAATTGTTTCTTTTATTTATTTTTTTGTTTGTTTCTTTTAAAAATAGGACACAAAAAGCACTAATCATAAAAGAAAAAAATGATAAACTTAATTTTATAAAAATTAAAATTCTTTGTTAGAAGAATAAAAAGAAAAAGCACAGACTGGAAGAAAATAGTCTTCAAATTTATATCTGATAAGACTTGTGTTCAGAATTTATAACAAATTCATACAACTCAATAATATTTAAAAGGGGGTATGTGCAAATTATTTGAAAATACTTCACCAAAGAAGAAGATATGTGAATGCCCAGTAACCATATAAAAAGATGGTCAAAATCATTAGTCATCAGGGAAATGCAAATGAAATATCACTACACACCCACTAGAATGGGCAAAATTAAAAAGACTATGACAATACCAAGTGTAAAGCAGTTGGGTTCTTTTATATATTGTTAGTGGGGTTGCAAGTTGGAGCAAACACTTTGGAAAATAGTTTGGCAGTTTCTTATAATGTACCTTATGACCCACCACTTCTGGTCCTAGAAATGAAAGCATATGTCCACGCAAAGACCTGTATATAAATGTTCAAAGCAGTTTTATTCATCATCACCCCAAACTGGAAGTAACCTAAATGTCCAACAGCTAGTGAATAGGTAACACAATTTTTGGCATATCCATATGATGGAATACTATTCGGCAATAGAAAGAAATGTACTTATGAAACATTGACCAACATGTATAAATTTTGAAAGCATTATGGTAAGTGAATGAAGCCCAACAAACGACAGCATACTGTATGATTCAATGTGTATGGTGTTTTAGAAGGCAAAACTATAGGGACAGAAAGCCTGCCAGTGCTTGCCAGGGGCTGGGGGCTAAGGGTGGAGATTGGTGGCAAAGAGCACAAAGGAACTTTTGTGGGGATAGAAATGTTCTATATCTTACTTGTCGTAGCAGTTCTATGACTATATACAGTTTTCAAAACATTAAACTGTATACTTTTAAATTTGCATTTAATTGTGACTATGCTGCATATAAAAATCGGGTTGGAATTTAGAAAAAAGCCTGTACCAGCGATTCTTTCCTGGGCTCCATCCTCTGTACACAGGGGCAGGGCTGGTGTAGCTTCATCCTGACTCCTGCTCACTGAATTCTACTTTACCATTTCTACATCTGGCCCAGTCCAGCCTGAGGTTTCTGAAGTTGGGGTAATTTATCTGTAACCACCCCATCAAAAGGTACCCAAGCTATTTTTAGTTCTTTATTATTTGAGAATGAGGCTACTTCAAGCCTAGAGATGAAGTCACAGTCTGATAGTTGAGACTCACCTCTGCCTGTCAGCCAGTTTTCCTGGGAAGTGTACAGCTGCAGAGGATTCTAATATGGTTGGTGCTGGTTTGGGCTCCTCCAAAATGGTCAGGTTGAGCATCACTCAGTGTCAGCAACATTGGATAG
The DNA here is from genome assembly GCA_002007465.1 of Ailurus styani. Taxonomy (NCBI): domain Eukaryota; kingdom Metazoa; phylum Chordata; class Mammalia; order Carnivora; family Ailuridae; genus Ailurus; species Ailurus styani. The sequence goes on along the minus strand of LNAC01000314.1, from coordinate 315,369 downwards.
AGATGAACTTGGTTGTCTTCACTGAAACAAGTAAGAGAGGAGCTTACTCCAGTCAGAGGCCTGTGTCGTGTCCATTATGTAGTTTTCTGGGTCGGTTGGTTTCGTTGGAAAGAGCACATTACTCTCCAGGTTGAAGTTTGGGGTGTACGACACATTTAAATTACAAGAAAACTCAGAGCCGCAGACTCCGTCTGTCACACCGACTGGAGGCCCTCACCTGGAGGCCCCCTCACCTGGACTACTTCAGAGGAGGTTCGACTCAGCAACTCAGCCATAGTCAGGCAGCACCTTCCAGTAACAAATACTCACACAGATGGTGCCTGGGTGGCCCAGTGGGTTAAAGCCTCTGCCTTTGGCTCAGGTCATGATCTCAGGGTCCTGGGATCGAGCCCCCATCAGGCTCTCTGCTCAGCAGGGAGCCTGCTTCCTCTTCTCTCTCTGCCTGCCTCTCTGCCTACTTGTGATCTCTCTCTCTGTCAAATAAATAAGTAAAATCTTTAAAAAAAAAAAAAATACTCACACGGTCAGGTTCCACTCAGGCTTGTGAGCAAAACAGAGTAGCCTTATGTTTGTGTAATAAGGAAGTTTAATATTTTCTTTAAGAGAAAAAAGATTATACCTTCATGTCCCCAAATAAACTTTAGATAGATTTAAATAAATATTTAAAAATATAGAGAGGAAGCTAGCAGACTGTTAAAAGGAATTTTATCTGAGTTAGAAATAAGTGAAATATTTCTCAGATTTGAAGCAATAAGATATTAGTAAGGGGAAAAAAGTTCACCCAAATGACAGTTTAAAACCTATGTACACTGAGGGCGCCTGGGTGGCTCAGTGGGTTAAAGCCTCTGCTTTCGGCCCAGGTCGTG
>LNAC01000314.1:289270-306151 GCA_002007465.1 Ailurus styani | reverse complement strand
AGGGTGGGGGGTCGTGGGGGGTAGGGAGGGAAAAATAATGAAACAAGATGGGATGGGGAAGGACACAAACCATAAGAGACTCCTGATCTCACAAAACAAACTGAGGGTTACTGGGGGGTGGGAGGGTAGGGATAGGGTGGATGGGTTATGGACATTGGGGAGGGTTTGTGCTTTGGTGAGTGCTGTGAAAGATGTAAGCCTGATGATTCACAGACCTGTACCCCTTGGGCAAAGAATAAAAATAAAATTAAAAAAAAAAAAAAGTCAGGTCTTGGGAAAAGACAGACCTGTAACAGCCACCCTGAGACCGTCTGCTTCCACAGGAGTGGGTGAGGCCTCAGCATCTGTAACCTTACTGAGTTCCACAGGTGAGAACATTTCTGCTTACCTCTAGTGCGAAGAAACACAGAGATGTCTGTGACGTGACTAGGGCCATTAGACTGTTAAGTCCCTGAACCTTGTTTAAACTTTAAGGAATTTAGAAAGATCAATGGTAGAGAATGATATTTTAATGTAGGTTATGAAAACCCTTCCATGCTTGCTTTTAACACATTTTGGTCAGTTTTGTTTTCATTAATGTATGTATCATGTGCATGAATCACGCTCTACTAACTTGATTTCTGTGTTTTCTTCTTTCTTACAGAGAACCTCTCATCTGATTCAGGTCTCTCTAGCCCAAGTGCCCTGAATTCTCCAGGGCTGGGAATGGAAGGCTTGAACCGTAGGAGGAAGAAACGCACCAGCATAGAGACCAACATCCGTGTGGCCTTAGAGAAGAGTTTCTTGGAGGTTAGTCAGGTTTTTAGTTTTCACATATATGTGATTGTCTGTGTAATGTTCACTGCTATAGGTGATGAAAGACGGACTTGCTGGCCTCGGTCCTTACAGGTGCTTATAACATAGTCGAGAACAATAGACAAAGCCGGTTACTGAACATCAGAAACAGAACCAGAGTACAGGGTTCAGGAGAGTCCAGGCTCAATCCAAGTGAGCCCCAGTGGGACAGGCAGCAGCTGCCCCAGGGTACATAGGGCAGGCCGGGATACGTAGGCATAGGGACAGGCCGCACTACGTGGGGACAGGCCGGGTACATAGGGACAGGCCGGGATACGTAGGCATAGGGACAGGCCGCACTACGTGGGGACAGGCCGGGTACATAGGGACAGGCCGGGATATGTAGGAACAGGCCAGGGTACATAGGGACAGGCTGGGGTATGTGGTATGTAGGGACAGGTAGGGTACGTAGGGACAGGCCGGGAGAGTGGGAGGAAAGCACTGGAAGCAGAGGGAATGCACAAGCAAAGTCATCCAGGAAGGAAAAACCACGAGGTTGATCCAGCAACACAAGTGTAGTTTGGTTGACTAAATTCTAGTGTCTGTGCCTAGAACAGTTGTTTGGGACTAGAACACTACAGGCCTTGGATCGCTAACAGCTGTTTGGCGCGCGCGTGCGTGCGTGCGTGCGTATTGCCCCAGGGAATATTGCAGTCAGAACTTCCAGTAAAATTTTGACCTCTCTAAGGCTTGAGCACAGTGGAAGGAACACTGAATCAGGAATCTTTATCCATTCAACTACTTTTATTAACTGTGTGACTGGTCGAGTTACTTGATTTCTTAGGCTGAAGTTCCTTTATCTGTGAAACACGGGCCTTTCCTGCTTATTGCCTACTTCATTGTCCTAGTGAAAGCGTGTGTGTGAAGCACTGAGAAACTCTTAAATTCCTACTAAGATATAAAGTTATATTGATTATTAATTTTATTCAAGATTAATAGCCCTTAAGGAAAAAAAACAAATATTCAAGAATAACATATTCTTGGGGCACCTAGGTGGCTCAACCAGTGAAGCCTCTGCCTTAGGCTCAGGTTATGATTTCAGGGTCCTGGGATCGAGTCCTTGCTCAGCGGGGAGTCTGCTACTCTCTCTGCCTGCAGCTCCCCCTGCTTGTGCACTCTCTCACTGACAATAAAATCTTTTTTGAAAAAAAAAAAAAAGAATAACTTAGTTATCAATATGAATAAGTTTAATAAATATATGTTCATTAGAATGCTTATCTGTAGAAGTTCTTTGTTTAAAGCTGGCCAATATGGTCATATATATCCCAGCTTCATTTTCTGATTTGTCTCTCCCCATTTGTTTATTTATGCCAGTAGTTTAAAAAGTTATCTCCCCCAAATTTTTTTTATTAAAATAATAAAAAGGTATTCCAAAAGATGATTTTTTTCCCCCTTTAGAATCAAAAGCCTACCTCGGAAGAGATCACCATGATTGCTGATCAGCTTAGTATGGAAAAGGAAGTGATTCGTGTTTGGTTTTGTAACCGCCGCCAGAAAGAAAAAAGAATCAACCCACCAAGCAGTGGTGGAACCAGCAGTTCACCTATCAAAGCAATTTTCCCTAGTCCAACCTCACTGGTAAGGATAAAAAATAGAGGATGCAAGCTCAAGGACTAATTTTTATAATTTTACAAATGATCTATGAAATCGACTTATTTCGTAACAGTAATTTATTGTGTATATATGTTCATGTTGAGTAAATATATATAAATTTGTATTTTAAATGTTATTAAAGTGGGACACTTGGGGTGGCTCGGTTGATCAAGCGTCTCCCTTCTGCTCAGATCATGATTGAGTCCCACATCAGACTCCCTGCTCAGTGGGGAGCCTGCTTCTCCCCATTCTTGTGTTCTCTCTCTCTCTGATAAATAACTAAATAAAATCTGAAAAAAAAAAAAAGAAGACCGAAGGTTTGAAAAAAAAAATAAATGCTACTAAAGTAATTAAATCTCATGTTGTCATTAAGCCAAGAACTTACTGATCTTTCTTTTTTTTTTTTTTTTTTAAAGATTTTATTTATTCATTTGACACAGAGAGAGAGATTACAAGTAGGCAGAGAGGCAGGCAGAGAGAGAGGAGAGAGGAGGAAGCAGGCTCCCTGCTGAGCAGAGAGCCCGATGTGGGCCTCGATCCCAGGACCCTGGGATCATGACCTGAGCCGAAGGCAGCGGCTTTAACCCACTGAGCCACCCAGGCGCCCTGATCTTTCTTTTTTAAAGTGAGCAATTTTAATTCTTTCCTGTTTCATGGTGGTTTCATTATTCTCTTCTCTGATGTAGTTTATTAGGTTACTCTGTAACTGTGGGAGCAGATTTGCTGGATTCCAGTTACCTGGAAAAAAAATATCTTTAGTTGCTTTTTATTCATGTTGGGTTTTGGGGTTTTGTTCTTCTTTTGTTTGTTTTGTTTTGAGGGGGTGGAGAAATCTCAAGCAGACTCCCCACTCAGCACAAATCCAATGCAGGGCTCAGTCTCACAAACCTGAGATCACAAGCTGAGCCGAAATCAAGAGTTGGATATTTAACCGGCTAAGCCACGCAGGTGCCCCTATATTCATGTTGGGTTTTAAAACCCAGTTTATTAAACTTACATGAGGAAGTGACAGTAAATTCCTAGATAACCTTTAGCTCTGAACTTGTATGAATTCAACCATCCCACATCTTTACTCTCAAACGTATGTGGGACCATTCATTGGTAACCTCATTAAGTAACTTGAACCCATTGCTTTGGAATAATATTCTAGACCGAGGGGACATGGAGTGGTCATGTACTCCCTTGATCTCAAGGATGATGACAAATGCGACTCCATATTTCCAATCAGGATTCCACAGATAAGATTGTTGGGTTTGCATTTTTGATCTTCCCTTGTTAATTTGTTTTTATTACATTTGAATATTCTAAACTGGGATGCTTTTCAAACTGAAGTCATCATTAAGAGCGCATACTTGTTGTTAAGGGAATGCTGTGGTTGTTGAATGGTTGGGCTTTAATCATGAAGTTCATGACATAGTAGTTATGAAAAAGATAGTCTTTAGATACGGTTCTGTTTTATGTAGGTGGCTGTTTTGTGTTTTGGATTTATTTGTACTAAAAGACAGTGTTTCTTACAAAACTATAGAAGTATTTTATGTTATTTCAAAAAGAAACTGTCAGCTTTTTAAATTTTTGCTTCACATTCTTTCTATAATATCATTTCATTAAAAACAAAAACAAGACAGTCTTGTCCCCACATGACTAAAAATAAAAGCAATCCAAGATTCCCTGGTTCTCTGATCCTATTGAATAGTTTTCTTGTGTAGATTAAGTTGATAATTAGTATAATATTTTTTACTTGCTTGGAGTATATCTGACTCAACATCATTGAAATTTAGGAATGTTTTTTATTATTTCTTTTTAAAACCTGGGCAAAGCCATTTCTCCTGTCAGAAAAAAACCATCTTCTAATAGCGGCCTTTGAACATGTCTATTTTCTCAGTTCCAGGATCAAAAGATGATTATAAAATTATTCCCTCTTAGGCCCTTTTAATTCTTTTGTGCCTGGAATTTAAAAATTGTTACAGGCAAAATACATCTTCGGTATTGATTTAAATTTTTTTATTTTTTTGAAATGCTTTTGCGTATTTTCATTTTTGACCTCTAGGTGGCAACCACGCCAAGCCTTGTGACGAGCAGTGCAGCGACGACCCTCACAGTCAATCCAGTCCTCCCGCTGACCAGCGCTGCGGTGACAAACCTCTCTGTTACAGGTAATGTGACAAGAAAGGCAGCCGGGCCGTGCTGCTGGCATGCCAGCGGTAGGCCCATGACAGGGCTTTCTGAGAATTGTGAATTATATTGTGACTTAAGGCTCTAAACTATAAATATGTATTGCTATTTCTGTAAAGTTATATATAAAAACCTGAACTCCAAAAAACAGGCATAATTAATTTGTCAGAAAAAGTAACTTTCACATAAAGGTTTTCTTATCTGTTTTGTTCTTCCCCACATTACTCTTCTCTACATTATTCCCAGACTTACCTTTCAAAATTCGCAACTTTTTTCAAGTAACTCCTTAAAAACCTTCAATGGCTGCAGCTTTTTGTATTCAGGAAAGCATCCAAATTCATCATCAATTCATAGAAGGTTATTTCCAGTCTGGATCTTCTAGTATTTTCTCCCTTCCAGCCGCAACACACAGGAACATCCCCACTGCCTAAAATGTTAGCCCAGCCTCCACTTCTTTCCAATAGCAGTGAAACTACTTCAGCATAGGTATCGATTCTTTCTAGAAATACTCTAGCTTTTCCAGGAAACTGTTTATTTCCACCTGCTTATATTATAATTTTTATACTTTTGTCTTTTCCAGTAGACTTTGCACTTCTCAAAGTATTCTTTTTGTAATCTCAGTGTCTAGTTTAGTGCCTGACACATTGACTATAAAATGAATAAGTAATTTTTTTTCCTTTGGCCTCCTTTAAAATAACACATTTCCCAAGTACATTTAAGATAACTCAGGTTATCATCAAAACTTTTTTAGTGATATATTTTTTTTAATTTTATTTTTATTATTTGCCCAAGGGGTACAGGTCTGTGAATCATCAGGCTTACATCTTTCACAGCATTCACCAAAGCACAAACCCTCCCCAATGTCCATAACCCATCCACCCTATCCCTACCCTCCCACCCCCCAGTAACCCTCAGTTTGTTTTATGAGATTAGAAGTCTCTTATGGTTAGGAGACAAACCATAAGAGACTTTTTTAGTGATATTTGATGCATAAGGCATTCTGTAATTATTCACCGGGTTGATTATGTGCTAGTAAAGCCTCGAATGGATTTGTGATACTTCATAATCAAACTTGAATTTAACCTAGAGTTGAGGAATTTGATTGTCTTCACTCATGTTTTAAGTTTGTTATAACACTTCTTTGGTTCTGTGATCTAACTTAATGGCTTTTATATAGCTATTAAATTTCTAAGTCATTAGAAAATCTCATAATTGTGTTTATTTAGAGTAGCGCTATTTTTTTTAAGTAGGCTTAAAGTGGAACCCAGTGCAGGGCTTGAACTTGTGACCCTGAGACAAAGAGCCAGGTGCTTAACCAACTGAGCCACCCTGGCACCCCAGAATAGTACATTTTGACCTTTTTGGGTTTTAGAGCTCCTGGAAAACTTGATGAAAGCTTTAAACTTTTCCCTCACAAAATAGACATACCCACAATTTTTAGTAAAATATAAGGAGGTTCATAAATGACAACTCCCATCAGTCTCCACCTCACCAGGGCCATTTTTGGATGCCTTAGGAGTAGAGATTGTAAGAAACCCTATGTTTGCCAGTATGTAGTATTCAGTACGTCAGCTTAGTAAGCAAACTGTTGGCAGTTGGTCACTGTTGTTTGGGACACTAGAAACGTGAAATTCCAGCCTTTAAGGAACTCACCATCCACCCTGCCTGCCATCTTCTGTTAAATTATAAACTGAACTTTTCCTTCCCAACAAATTATAAGTCATATTTTGTTAGGCCTAAAGATATCCATCTTTTGCAGAATAGTTCCTTATAGTTCAAATAGAACAGGTAGTTTTGCAGATTTTCTAAAAATGTGGCAAAAATCTGAAACAGAAGGCAATTTTTAGGAGATATACATACTCAAAACTAGCTAAAAATTTTCTGTCAGTTTTTGATGGTCCTAATTGACCAATGACATTTTCCTGAACGCATTTGCTCAGCCCATTTATGTGCATTTAATTATAACTGTTTTCTAAAATGTTGGTAACTGGGGTGCGTGGGTGGCTTAGTCGGTTAAGTGATTGACTCGATCTCAGCTCAGGTCTTGATCTCAGAGTCGTGAGTTCAAGCCTCCTGTGGAGCCTACTTAAAAAAATAAAAATAAAAATCGAAGTGTTGGGAACTTTTTTGGAATGAATTTTTCCTTCAGTTTGTAAAAAAATTGAACATTATCCGAAACTCAAATAGGAAAAATAATCACAATGAGCTATTTATATTTTGCTTTTAAATCTTTTATATATATGTACAATTCTAATAGTGTTTAGTGTGTCCTACTTTTTTTTTACTTCTTATGTTACAATAAGTGCCATCCCCTGTTACAGTTTTTACATTTCTACTTTTAATTTGCCCTTATTGTATTAAATGATTGTATCAGAACTTGGTAAACATTTCCATATAGTGCCATCATGGCTCAGTTCTACCTAGAATGACCAGCTTTTCAGTTTGAGTCCTACAAATCTTGCTTCCCAAGAAACCTTTCAGTCTCTGAACCACATAACTGGTCTTGCTTGTTCAATATTATATCCTTCGTGTCTAGCATACCACCTAGAATATAAGATACTCAGTAACTCAACTAATTATTAAAGGTGAAGTTTTCACTATTGTAAATAATGCTATAATGAGGACCTTTATTTTTATGTAATTTCAGATTTACAGAAAAGTTATAAGAATAGTTAAGAGAGAGCCCACATCTCTTCCCTTAGATTCTCTGTCTGGGAAAATCTTACCTATATTTGCTTTTTCTCTCCTTTTCCTCTTTCTCTTTCTATGTATGTGATGTTTTTCTGAACTGTTTAAAGATCAAGTTATGGACATGCTACTTTATCCCTACTTCATTGTGTATTTTCTAAAAAATAAGACATTACCACATATAGCCAGAATACAATTATCAAAGATCAGGAACTTAACATTGACTTAGTCCTCTATCTAGTAAACAGTTCACATTCATATTTTGCCAGTTGTGCCAATAATGTCTCTTACTTATAAATGTAAAGCAAAAGAAACTCTTAAATCGTGCATTGCATTCAGTTGCTGTCTCTTTTGTCTTCTTAAATTGGGGACAGTATGAGTCTTTCTTTGTATTTTAGGAAATTGATTTTCTGAGAAATGTAGCTATTTATTTTGTAGATGTTTTGTCTGATGTTTCCTCGCGATTAGATGCAGATTATGCACTTGGGGCAAGAAGACCGAGAAGTGATGTTAAGTCCTGCTTGGTGCATGATATGGACACACAGGCTGTTGATTAGTCCCACTACTGGTGGTATTGACTTTGACAATTTTATTAAGGTGGTATATGTCAGGGTTTTCCATTGTGTAGTTATTATTTTACTCTTCATGGCTAGTAAATGGGGAATTTGAGACTGTACAGATATCTTGGGGTCTTTTTTTCAAACCTTTGTCCACTAGTGTCCATTGATGATTTTTGCATGGATCTCTTATTGTGATTCTCAAGTAATTGTATCATTTCTTCTACATTTATGTTGCCTTTCAACTATAAGGATACACTTTTCCTTTTCCCCTATTTATCTGTCTGTAGCAGCATGGACTCAGACATTCTTTTTGTATTCAGTAGGTTAGAATCCTACTATTACTTTTTATTTTATTGTTCAAACTGGTCTTCATTTTGCCAGTGGGAGCCCCTTGGTGTGGCTTCTGTGCTTTTTCAACCTGTCCTAACATTGTTTGAGTGCTTCTTTATTTTTTGGCACAAGATATTCAGCCTCATCTTAAAGTTTCTCTGCTCCAGGCGTGGAATCAGCCATTTCTTCAAGGATCCCTAGTTCTTTTTAGTGAGGAAAGGTATGTAGACACCAAGATTTCTATGTGTTTATTGATACTGTGTTGTCATTGCTGCTAGGGCATCTCGACAGAAATAGATATACGTGTGCATATACATACATTCGTATGTGTGTTTAGGTCGACACATGTAAATTTATTTTTATATATAGATCCATACATACCTATATACATTTTTCTTTATCTACTTTTATTAAAATCCAATTCCAGCCCAGCACCCTATAGTTTATTCTTTTCTGTCCTTAACTTTTTCCATATGTTAACTCCCTTCACAATGACAACGAGCAACCTGGCTCCTGTTATCAACAATATCATTACTTAATTGCTCAGTCCTATAGTGAAAACATAGTTGTTTCAAAATTGCTAATCCATGCCTCTAAACAGAAAAGGTCTACTAATTTGAGTTCCATGTTTGTTTAGAGTCCTTGTCTTTTTAACCTGAAGGCATATAGTCCAAATACTGTTTAGTAGTTGTTTGTATTAGTTCTTTCTATATCCTCTTTAGCGTAGTTACATTATTCGTTTGAAATTCAGTTTGTTTTGCTAATATTCAATATTAGTGTTCTTCCTCTCATCCTTATAATTTTTTTTAAGTATATCAGATAATAGCATATCATCAAATATAGGTTTCAAAAGTCAGGATTATACAGAAAGTTCTTTTCAGAATGATGTCATTCCCTTCTATTGTAATTCTTTCTCTGACAACTCTGAGTTTGGAATCTCCTCAGGGCTCTCTTGAGGTGAGAAATTCTCACTTCTGTCATAGTCATCTACTGTGCCCTTCTGGACTCAAGTTGTTTTCCCTACCACCAATTTTCAACCTCTTGCTCATTTCTTCAAGTCTATCAAAATCTCAAGTCCTCTGATATCTGTCCCCAGAGCTCTTACTTCCTTTTTTCTTTACCATCATTTGGAATAGGATTTTAGAAATGAAGAGGAAAAAACCTTATATCCTCAGTTTACCATCTTCTAGGAGAAATCTAGTCTTACTGACACAGTTGCTTTTATTTTCCAGTATTTAGCTTAGTGCCTGGCACATTATAACTCTCTGGTAAGCTTTCCTAGAATAGATAATAAGAATGATCATGACTATACCACTCCAGAAAGACATATGTTCTTATGTGTCTCAAAGACAAAAATTCGGGGCGCCTGGGTGGCTCAGTGGGTTAAAGCCTCTGCTTTCGGCTCAGGTCATGATCTCAGGGTCCTGGGATCGAGGCCCGCATCGGGCTCTCTGCTCAGCAGGGAGCCTGCTTCCCCCTCTCTCTCTGCCTGCCTCTCTGCCTCCTTGTGATCTCTCTCCCGCTGTGAAATAAATAAATAAAATCTTTAAAAAAAGACAAAAATTCGACAGCCTTTAATAATCTCGACTAAACATGCTCTGCCCCAATTTTTTCCCCAAAATGTTACATAATGAATCATCTGCAACCCCATACCCATTAGCAGTCCCTCCCCATTGACTCCTCACCCTAGTCCTAGCTGGCCTGCTCTGTCTCTAGGGATATGCTCATTTAGGATATTTCATACAAATAGAATAATATATGGTCTTCTGTGTCTGGCTTCTTCCGTTTAGTATAACATTTTCCAAGGTGTATCTGTCTTGCAGAATATCAGTACTTCCTTCCCTTTTTTATGGTTTTGTAATATTTAATTGTATAGATATAACACATTTTGATTATCATTTATGAATTGATGAACATTTGAGTGGCTTTCAGTTTTTGGCCATTTTGAATATTGCTGCTATGTATAGGTTTTTATGTGGACATGTTTTCAGTTCCCTTGGATATACATTTAGGAATGGAATTGGTGCATTATGTGGCATAATAGAATGTTATGAACATCTTTATGCCTCCCCCCCAAAATCAGGCAATTTAGATAAAATGGATAAATTCTGAGAAAGATTATCCAAACTCACTCAAAAAAAAAAAAAAAGGTAAATAGACTTAAAGCAAGCAAAGTAAATGAATCATTAATGTAAAGCCTTTCCAAAAAGAAAACCTTAGGGCCAGATTGCTTTCGCAATGAATTCTATCAGATATTTAAAGAAGAAATAAAATTAATCTTTAGCGGTCTCTTCCAGAAGATAGAGGAAGGACAGCTCATTGTATGAAGCCAGTATTACCTTGTTACTAAAGCCAGAGAAAGATACCCCCCCACACACACACACACAAATTACAGGCCCAGATCCCTTATGAAAATATACACAGAAACACTCAGCAAATTTTAGCAAATCAAATCCAGTAACGTACAGAAAAGATTATACATCACCATCAAGGGGGACTTACCCCAGGAATGTAAGGTTGGTTTAATAATAACTGAACAGCAGATAATGTAATATACCACAGCAGTAGAAGAAAGGACCAAAACCACAGGATCATCTTAGTAGATACAGGAAAAGCATTTGACAAAATCCAACACTCATTCATAATAAAAACCTGGAACAGAAGAGAACTTCCTTACCAGATAAAGAATAAAGAGCATCTGTTAAAAACCTACAGCTACTTCTTCGACCTCAGCCACAGCAACTTCTTCCTAGGAACATCACCAAAGGCAAGGGACGCAAGAGCAAAAATGAACTATTGGGACTTCATCAAGATCAAAAGCTTGTGCAGAGCAAAGGAAACAGTCAACAAAACCAAAAGACAACTGACAGAATGGGAGAAGATATTTGCAAAGGACATAGCAGATAAAGGGTTTGTATCCAAAATCTATAAAGAACTTTAACAAATTCAAGACCCATAGAACAAATAGCCTAGTCAGGAAATGTGCAGAAGACATGAACAGACATTTCTCCAAAGAAGACATCCAGATGGCCAAAAGACACATGAGAAAGTGCTCAACATCACTCAGAATCAGAGATATACAAATCAAAACCACAGTGAGATACCACCTCACACCAGTCAGAATGGCTAAAATCAACAAGTCAGGAAATGACAGATGTTGGCGAAGATGTGGAGAAAGGGGAACCCTCCTCCACTGTTGGTGGGAATGCAAGCTGGTGCAGCCATTCTGGAAAACAGTATGGAGGTTCCTCAAAAAGTTGAATATAGAGCTACCCTACGACCCAATTGCACTACTGGGTATTTACCCTAAAGATACAAAGGTAGTGATCCTCAGGGGCACATGCACCCAAATGTTTATAGCAGCAATGTCCACAATAGCCTAACTATGGAAAGAACCTAGATGTCCATCAACAGATGAATGGATAAAGAAGAAGTGGTATGTGTGTGTGTGTGTGTGTATACATATATATATATATACACACACACACACACACACAATGGAATACTATGCAGCTATCAAAAGAACTGAAATCTTGCCATTTGTGATGAAGTGGATGGAATTAGAGGGTATTATGCTGAGTGAAATAAGTCAATCAGAGAAAGACAATTATCATATGATCTCTGATATAAAGAATTTGAGGGGCAGGGTGGGTGGTCCTGGGGAGTAGGGAGGGGAAAAAATGAAACAAGATGGGATCGGGAAGGAGACAAACCATAAGAGACTCTTAATCTCACGAAACAAACTGAGGGTTACTGGGGGATGTGGCGGGGAGGTATAGGGTGGCTGGGTGATGGACATTGGGGAGGGTATGTGCTATGGTGAGTGCTGTGAAAGGTGTAACCCTGATAATTCACAGACCTGTACCCCTGGGGCAAATAATATATGTAATTTAAAAAAAATAAAAGCAAATATATAAAAAAATAAATAAAAACCTACAGCTAACAGCGTACTTCATGGTGAAAGACTGAAGGGTTTCCCCGTACAACTGGAACAAGGTGAGCTCTTTTAGATGAATTAACATTGTACTAAGAGGTTATAGCCAATTTAACAAAGGAGAAAAATGAAAAACATCCAGTTTGAAAGGGGAGAAGTTAAACTCTATTTGCATTTTTCTGTGTATATATATAATTCCCAAGGAATCCACATACCAAAAAAACTACTAGGACTAATAAATGGATTTAGTGTTGTTGCAGGATACAAGATCAACATATAAAAATCAATTGCATTTGTATATACTATCAGTGAGTAGTCCAAAAATGAAATTACAAAAATAATTTTATTCACAGTAGCTTCAAAAAGAATAAAATATTTGGGAATAAATCTAACAGAAGTTCAAGACTTACACAGTGAGAACTGCAGTTTGCTGAGAGAAATTAAAGAAAGTCTAAATAGAGATATTCCATGTTCATGGTTTAGAAGACTCAGTATTTGTAAAATGACAGTATTCTCTGAATTGATCTATAGATTCAATACAATTATAGTAAAAATTCTAGCAATTTTCTTGCAGTGATTATCATGATAAACTCATTCTAAAATATATATGGAAGGGACCTGGAATAGCCAAAACAATTTTGAAAAAGGTTGGAGGACATAAATATCCTGATTTCAGAGCATAGTGTAAAGCTATGTAATAAAAGTAGTATGCTGCCAGCATCACGACGGACAATAGATTAATGGAACAAAATTGAGAGTACAGAAACAAACCTTTAAGTTTGTGCTCTGTTGACTTTTGACAGAGGTACCAAAGCAATTCAGTAGCAAAAAGATAATCTTTACCAAATGGTTTTGAGACAGTTGGATGTCCATATTCAGGAAGATGAATTTAGATCCTTTCCTGATAACCATGCACAAAAATTAAGCCGAAGGGATCAAAGGCCTAAATGTGAGGAATAAAATTTTTAGAAAATAAATAGGAGAAAATCTTTATGACCTCAGGTTAGGCAAAGAGTTTGTAGATACAACACCAAACAAAATCTATAGAAGAAAAAAAAATGATAAATTGGAATTTTCAAAAGCAGAATCTTTTGTACTTCAGGAAACATTTTAAGAAAATGAAGACACCCACAGCCTTGGAGAAAACATTGTAAATCATATATCTGATAAAGGAACTGTGTCTAGAGCATGTAAATAACTATTACAATTAAGTAGTAAAAATATAAACAACCTCATTTTTAAAAGGGCAAAGATTTTAATATATATAATGCTAAAGAACATGTGGAAATGACTAACAAGCACCTTAAAAAAGATGCCCAGCCTTAGAATTCATTAGAGAATTACAAACTAAAACCATAGATATGATTTCATATTCACTCTATAATGGCTGGCATCAAAAAGACCAAAAATAATAATTGCTGGCGTGGAACCTCCATGCATTGCTGGGATAATGGTAAGTGATACAGCCATTTTGGAAAACACTTGGGCGGTGTCTTTAAAACTTAAATGTAAATTTATCGTTTGGCCTGTTAAGTCCCCAAGAGAAATGAAAGCATGCCCACACAAAAACCTTGGTACAGATGACCATAGCAGGCATTATTCAAAATAACCAAATACTGGAAACAGGCCAGTGCCCGTCAACTGGTGAATCCATCAACACGAAGTGGTCTCCCCATGCACTGAAATACTTTCCAGCCAGAAAAAGGAGGTATTGACTTGTGCTACCAGATAAGCCTTGAAAACAGTATGCTAACTGAAAGAAGCCAGATGAAAATGACCACAAATTATATGAGTCCATTTATGTCAAGTGTCCTGAAAAGGTAAACCTATAGAGAGAAAAGCAGATGACGAGGAGGGCCGTAGGTGGGAGGGGGTGTGACTGCAAGTAGGCACAAGCGGTCTCTTCTGAGTGGTGGTAAGTGTCATAAACTGGGTGCAGTGGGTGATAGTTGTACAGCTTTGTGAACATATGAGAAAACGCTGAATTTTACATTTAATTCATACCTCACAATGTATTTTCTAAAAAAAAAAAAGATGAGGCAGGAAGTGAGAGGATGTGCCAAACATATATGTAACTTCCTACTTGCATGTAACTTCCTACTAACCTTCTAGGTGGGTGATGGCATCTTATTTTGTTGTTGAGGACTTTGAAGCTCAGCAGACATCAGTTCTCTGGTCAAAGTTGCCCAAGTAACTATGTTGCCAAGAATATAAGGTCATAAAATGTTGATTAAAATGTGATTCACTAGGGCACCTGGGTCAGTCAGTCATTTGGGTGTCTGCCTTCAGCTCAGATCAAGTCCTGTGTAGGGCTCCTGACTCAGCGGGGAGTCTGCTTCTCCCTCTCCCTCTGCCTGCCACTCCCCCTGCTTGTGCACTCTCTCTCTCAAATAAATGAGTAAAATCTTCAAAAATTAAATTCGATTTAAAAAATGCGATTCACTAGCTAGGAGAATTTATTTGAAAATAACTAGTGCTCACATGACATATTCTTATTGAAAACACCTGGAATGTTGTTGAAGGATGACAACCAGAAAAAACACCTGGGAGTGGTTTCTGGAATCATCTTCTCGCCCGGGTTAACTTTACTGCTGAGGATGACTGGGACCTTCTTTGTATACATAGGGGATTTTAAGAGAGTGACCCTGAGTGGTAAAACAACAACAACAACAAAAACAAAACAAAACAAAACAAAACCCTATTTTAAATGTCTTTGACCTCAAGATAAGGGGTCTTATGGAAATTGACAGTGTCGGCACTTTGAAAGGGAAGTAGTGCCCATAGATAAAATCAGGGTAGATAAGGTGAGAAATTAGGCAAGAAAAGATTGAAAGTACTTTGGAACTCCTCAGTAGTACAAGAGAAATGAGAAAAGATGTTTGCCTTTCTAGGTAGAACAGGGGCAGTTCTTCTACTTGTTAAAGTGGAAGAGTGTGAACCTGTCCAACATAGGACCCAGCATAGCGTCAGGGGCTCAGAGAGAGAGAGTGATGAGGTAGATTTAGAACTGAAACAGTAATGGAGCCTGATGAATGATACCTACACAGATGTAGTTGTATTTAGGGATAACAGCAATAAAGAGGGAATTTTATCTGTTTTTGAGAAGGGAGGAAGAGGAGTACATGGTCCCTTTTTGATTAGCAATAAGCAAGATGTGTTGATGGGATTCACTGAGACCACGTAACACTTTTGTGCAGCAGCATGGGGCAGGAAGAGTGGAGTCAGTACTAAAACAGATGTCTGATTTCCTCCCAGCTCCATGATGTGTGAAAGAAACACTTCCTTAGAGTTAAAATGAGAAGAGAGTTGAATTCTAGATGTTCTTAGTATAGACCCAGAAGGCTCAAAAATAGATTTTAGGAGGACAGAACTGAATTTTTTAAGAGAGAGTCTTTAGTTTAGTGATAAATTTTATCACCAAAAAAGTTATCTTTTATGTAAGGTCTTTGTTCCAGTGTGTTTATGGGTTTGAAATATTTATTTTGATTGGTCTAGTTCTTCTATAATGTATCAAGTCTTTTATACCTCACAGAAATATTATGCTGAAAATTTATAGATGCTTTTTGTCTTTTTGAGTTCTCTGTCCTGAGAAAATACCACTTAGGTTCTGCTTTGTACATATGTATGGTTGGTGATACCCTAGAACATAGTGAATTTCAGTAAGTTAAGTTCCAGCTGGTGTAGGCAGCCTGTGTTTGTGAGTATGTGCCATTTACGGAGACTGACATAGCGGGCCTGTTCCACATTGCCTTCTGTAAGTAGCGTCAGAATTACAGCTCACGGGGTACAGCCAGCATCTGCTTTATGGAAGGTTTTCTATCCTATGACTGCCTATGAGTCATTTCTACTTTGGGCAGAGAGACTATATTCTTTTCATCACACTTGCCTTTGGGACTCAACGGGCCTAACTTCTAGACATATTTTAGACCCGTGCTGGCCAGCGTGACAGGCACCAGTCACCTGTGCTTTTTAAGCACATATAATGGGGCTGGTTCTACTTGAGATGTGCTGTAAGTGTAAACCACACACTATTTTCAAGGTTTGTATGAAAAAAAATACTTTTTTGAGACTGATTTAAGGAATTTAACCTATTTCTTTTTAATATTTCCAGTAGGACCACTAGAAAATTTTAAATTACGTATTTATTATGTTTTTGTTGGACAACATTGATCTCGAACATTAAGTGATTCCAGTGAATGTGTTTTTAGTTTTCAGCAGTGATATTTATAACGTCAGTTAGTTGTTTGCATACAAATGTTTGTTGTTCTCCTTACAACAAAAAGAAGTTTGGGTTTCTTGATTTTTTTTTTTTTAAGATTTTATTTATTTATTTATTTATTTGACACGGAGAGATTACAAGTAGGGAGAGAGGCAGGCAGAGAGACAGGAAGAGGAGAAAGCAGGCTCCCTGCTGAGCAGAGAGCCCGATGTGGGCCTCGATCCCAGGACGCTGAGATCATGACCTGAGATCATGACCTGAGCCGAAAGCAGAGGCTTTAACCCACTGAGCCACCCAGGCGCCCTTGATTTTTTTTTTTTAATGGTCTCTCAAATAACAATTTCCTAGATCTTCGTTTTTCATTCTTTTATGAGATTCATAATATCCTTGTATGTTATTGTTTCTGTGAATAAGAAAATGTTTACAATAGGCTTTTTGAGAGCTGATTTTCATTACAGAATATGTACTTAAATGTTTCAGTGCAAAGAAGGCATCTAGATATAGGCCCGTAGTTATATTCGTGCTATTTCTTTTTTTTTTTTTTTTTTTTT
>LNAC01000314.1:256478-289186 GCA_002007465.1 Ailurus styani | reverse complement strand
GGGGGAAGCAGGCTCCTTGCTGAGCAGGGAGCCCGATGCGGGCCTCGATTCCAGGACCCTGAGATCATGACCTGAGCCGAAAGCAGAGGCTTTAACCCACTGAGCCACCCAGGCGCCCATATTCGTGCTATTTCTGCAGATGTTATTATTGACACTTAACTTTAGAAAAATATGTATCTTTTAGTTTTTCTTGCCTTCATTGTTTTGTTCTGATTTTTCTGTAGAGACTACTAAAATTTCTGATTGGAAATGCTTTTCAGAAGCAAGGATTGTTTTGCTTATATGTTTCTTCCCCAGGCCAGTTGTATTCCATAGTTAGAGCTTCTGTGATTCTTTCTTTTATTTTTTGAAATAGAAAACTGTGTCCTATGTTTCTTCCATGGCCACTGTATTGCTCTTTCCTCTTAAAATAGGGTTTGTGGTTTGGGTTCTAAGACGTTAATTTCCATAGAATCGCCAAACTGGGTTAATAAAAAAGGACCCATCTGGAGGTAACCGGATGGCAGATGAATTAGTCACCGTGGAGTCTAGAGTGTGGCTGAACAAGGGCATGGTCTGGTGGAGAACGCCACGGAAGGTCACTTTGTCCTCTGGTTCTCCCTCAGGCACCACAGACAGCACGCCCAGCAACACTGCCACCGTCATTTCCACAGCGCCGCCAGCCTCCTCGGCCGTCACCTCCCCCTCGCTGAGTCCCTCCCCGTCTGCCTCAGCCTCCACCTCTGAGGCATCCAGTGCCAGTGAGACCAGCACAACACAGACCACCTCCACTTTGTCCTCGCCTCTCGGGACCAGCCAGGTGATGGTGACTGCGTCAGGGCTGCAGACCGCGGCCGCCGCCGCCCTCCAGGGGGCTGCACAGTTGCCGGCGAACGCCAGTCTTGCCGCCATGGCCGCCGCTGCCGGACTGAGCCCGGGCCTGATGGCGCCCTCGCAGTTCGCAGCTGGGTAAGGAGCCTTCTCGCCTCGCTCCCCTCCGAGAGGCAGCTGGGCGGCCTCCCTGGAGTTACTCGCAGGGGAGACCCCACCACCACCGTACATGCCCCCCAGAGAATCTCTTTAACACCATCACCTCTTTGGAACAGGCTGCTCTGTGGTAGCGCGAGGGCCTTGGTTACAGCTGGACTTGAGTTTCTTACTGGCCTGGGAGAGTGGTAACCGTACTGTCATTTCCAGAAGAAGACACAGGACCCCAGGCCGTCAGCTGATCGGCCTGACTTGTGGGGCCCGGAAGAAAGCCCAGAATTCTCCATGTAAGCTCACTCAGCTGTCTGCTTTCTAATTCTCAAACACAGACAAGAGCTAGAGTGACAAGATCCCCAATTTTATATTATCAAACACGGAAGGATTACTGGTAAATATATTCCTTTCTCTGGCATTTTTTTGTTTTGTTTTGGAAAAACAGAGAAAGAAGTAATTCAAAGAAGAGTCAACATGACTGTGCAGGTTTGAGGTTCTGGGTGGATCATATCCTTATTTGGCTTTGTACAAGTAAGCATCAAAGAAAGCAGTAAGCAACCCTTATTCTCATAAGGAGAATAACAGATATTTCCTTATACTTCCCCAGCCATATTTTCCTTTTCCTTATCCTTTTGGGTATACGGTCAGTCTGACAGCTGTGCTTACATTGTAATGAAGTGACTGCTCTTTTGGCCTTGCAGAGGTGCCTTACTCAGTCTCAACCCAGGGACCCTGGGCGGTGCCCTCAGCCCAGCTCTCATGAGCAACAGTACACTGGCAACTATTCAAGGTCAGTAGAATTTTTCTCCTTACTTAGCTCTTTTTTTTTTTTCTTCTTCTTTTTAATGAGGGAAGTTTGCTTTGCTAGTGGTGAAGGTGGTGGGGAGAGAGAGTTGAATTGATAATGCTAACTTGAGGACCAAGAAAATGTCCTTGTAAAAAAGCCTTCTACAAGCAGTATAGGTGTTCCTTTGTGAGTATAGGAAATATGCTTAGTTTATAGTATTATAAAAAACTAGGACTCTAGGCTGATATTTATTTTCTTAATGTGAATAGATTTGGAGGCAGAATTTCCCCTGATAAATTTACCTAAGCAGACATCCAAGACCCATCCCCACGCAAACTTGACCAAGAAAAATTCCCCAGTCCCCAGCCCCACCCCTAAGAGAGGCATATGTGAGAAGGTAGCATAATAAATTAACCTTGAAGCACATTATGCAGACTTCAGGAGTACCTTTCACTGTAAGGTTCTTCCCTTTGTATATCCCCATCATTGGTATAGAACATACATTCTCTTGGATTGTCTCTTTTTCCAAGCCCAGATGGGTCTCTTTTGGCTTTGGCCTGCTATCCAGTCTAAATTCACTCATTCCATACAGGGAAGGGTTTCCCTTATTTGGCTTCTGGGCTTTGTGTCTAAAGATGCTGTGTCATGTGATTCAGGAAGACAATTTGAGACATCGATGTATTAATCAGAATTTTTTTTTCTTAAAATTTAAATGGTTTGTACTTAAATGAGAGTTCTGGGGCCAAAAATAAGCTCTTAGCCAACCTCAGTTAAGGTGAGTGTTTCATGAATGATATCTCTACAGTATACTATAGAGAATGAGTTATAGGCAAATCTAAGACATGACTTAGATTACTCTTTCTAGGGTTCCTGGACCCAATTCCAACCAACATGCCCTCCTCATCCCCAACACCAAGCAATTCTTGCATACCAGCAGGGTATCTGAGAGTTCAAATTAATTCTGATACTGTCTCCCTAGGGATAGCGTCAGATTCCACAGGTTCAGGCACCAGTGGTAAGCCCAGCCTCTTACTACCGGTGCCTTCTGACCAGTTACAGATTGTAGGTTCCAGCAACCTCTTCCTTAGATTGCTTCTCTTACTTTGTAGAGTGGCTCACAGAACTCAGGGAAACACTTACTTATGTTCACCAATTTATTAAAGGATATGATGAAGGATACAAATCAATAGCCAGATGAAAAGATGCATAGGGTGAGGTCCCAAACCAAGGAATTTATGTCCTTGTGGAGTTTGGGGCCTGGCTCAGTGGCAGGTAGAAGTGTTCTGGTTCTCCAAGAGTGGAAGCTCTTCAAAAAAGACCCAAAGCTGTCCTCTTGGGTTTTTACAGAGGCTTCATGACATAGTCGTGGTTGACTAAGTCATTCGCCCTTGGCTGATTCAAGCCCCATCCCCTCTCTCATCCCATGAGGTTGGGGGTGGGACCGAAAGTTCCAAACCTCTGATCACGTCGTTTGTCTTAGGGGCAAACAGTCCCTGCCCTTGGGTGGGGTCCAGAAGTCACCTTCCCTGATATTAAGACACCCATTTCACCTTTTTGGCTCTGAAGCGTTTTCAGGAACTGTGGATGTAGACCAGATGTACCTGAGAAGTGTTGATTTGGTCACTCAGATGACTGAACGACCAAATCTGTATTTCTTATAAATCATTATGTGATAATTACCTTATATTATATTGGCTTTCTCATTGACTAAATCATATGTAAAATTGATGGTTAGAGCTGTAAACGTTTTGTGACACGAGCATTTCTTTTTGCCATAAGATGTGTGATAAATCACTTTTCCTCTTGCATGAGGGTGTACCTCTGGGCTGTAGTGATGCTACAAAGGCAAATGCCTTCTGCAGGGCCCCGCTGAGATTAGAACGAGTACTCTCTGGGAAGCTCTGCAACTATTCAATGACCAGAAGCCTAGAATCTCAGAAAACGTCAAGTGTCGCTGATCTGTGCTCTTTGTATGACCATGTCCGGAGTCAGAGACATTCCCTCAGTCACCCTAGCTTTCTTTATGTGTTATGTAAGAAATTAACCAGATTTTTAATGCATTAGAAAACCCCTCAAATCTTTTTTTTTTTTTAAACCCCTCAAATCTTAATGTGACAACGTGGTTATACGGGTGAGAGGATCCTGGAGGAGTTGTCAGATAGCAGAAGAAGATATTAAATGAGAGTGCCGATTATTTAGAAGTCCAGTGACACCTTCTGTGGAGCAGTGACAGTGTCGCAGAGAGACTCTCCCTCGTGAGAGCAAGTCCTAGCCTTAGCGAGCCCCTTCGGGCTGCCCATATCTCTGCTGTCCTCGTTTCCCCCCATCCCGTCCAAGTCCTGGGAGTCTATTGTGATGCCTCAGCAAGTGAAGTACTGACCACACCTTACCTTTTTTTTGGTAATAGATAATGATTTTAGCACTAAAGCCATTTGGAAAGATGGTTTCATCTTGTACCTCCTACTTTTAAAAAGTGCTAAAATTTATGAATAATGCCAGTTGGTGAAAGCGAACTATATTTTAATGCCCCAGTCACTGTACCTAGTTTGTCTTTTGAATGAAAGTGTAAAATCAACTCTGAGAAACAAACCGAGGGTTTTGGAGGGGCCTGGGGAGGGGGGATGGGTGAGCCTGGTGGTGGGTGTTAAGGAGGGCACGTATTGCATGGAGCACTGGGTGTGGTGCATAAACAATGAATCTTGGATCACTGAAAAAATAAAGAAAAAGAAAAAAAAGAAAGTGTAAAATCAGCAAGCTTCATTAAAAACGAAATTATCGGACTTAAGAAATACTCCTCAGAGGATGAGGTCCTTTAGGAAGTTGAGTCCCGGAGACGGCAGGGCGGCTCCGCTTCATTAGTTCTTGGCTTACCCCCACCTGTGCTGCTTGTGCTCATTAAACTTGTTAGAATACAGCTGTTCAGGCTCTTCCAAAATTACAAATACACTAAAGTGGGTGGCAGGAGAGCGCTGGGATTAAGATAAAAAGTCAGTTAAGGGTTACCCTTTTCCACCTAGGTTGTGGGGAAACTCTGTACGTTGGATGTGTTACTTGGCTTCTCTAGAATGGTTTTAACATTCTCCTTTCTGCCTGTTTGTGGGGGGGTTTTGTCTGTAGCTCTTGCCTCTGGTGGCTCTCTTCCAATAACGTCACTGGACGCAACTGGGAACCTGGTCTTTGCCAATGCAGGAGGAGCCCCCAACATCGTGACTGCCCCCCTGTTCCTGAACCCTCAGAACCTCTCTCTGCTCACCAGCAACCCAGTGAGCTTGGTCTCTGCCGCTGCGGCCTCCGCAGGGAACTCTGGACCTGTAGCCAGCCTTCACGCCACCTCCACCTCCGCCGAGTCCATCCAGAACTCTCTCTTCACAGTGGCCTCCGCCAGTGGGGCCGCCGCCACCACCACCACCACCGCCGCCTCCAAGGCACAGTGAGCTGGCCAGGCTGTACAGGGCTGCCACTAGCCTTGTTCGCTCGAGGCACGATGGGGCTGCCAGCTAGCCTGAGACTGAAAAATGTGATCGGCTTCCTCTTGCCATGTTCAGCAGCAAGAGAAAGAAGGGAGAGAAGGAAACAAACGCATACCAGAAAAAAAAAAGGATGGAGAAAGGACAACATTTGCCTAATTTTGTAATAAAACATTGTCTTTTCAGGATTGCTTCATGGATTGGAGAACTTTCTAACCAAAAATTAAAAAAAAAAAAAAGCAGAAACAAAAAATCAAAAACAAACAAAAAAAGAAGTGAAAGGACTACTTATCATTTCCAGCAGTCATGATGACAAGTTAAGGTGGGTTACCAATTCCAATATAGAAAGGGGATTTCTTGTTTGTCTAAATTTCTTTTTTTCTTAAAAAAAAAATCATTTTTATGGGTCTGTTGTACAGGCCATTAAGTCATAACAAGGTGTTTATAATCGTATCAATTGTGTTGGGGGTTCCTTTCTTAACTGGTACAATTTAGGCAGGCCTGTATTACTGTATCTCTATTATTATTGTTGTTGTTGTTATTGTTTTTTATATATATATATAGTTTGGACATGTTTATCTCTTGCTCCTGGATCCTATTTCAGTGAGCTCCCACACTGTGGGGAGGGAGGGTTTGGGGGTAAGGGGAGACTTACGTTCTTAACTGCGGGGAATGTTCTTGCTGGTTTCCTTATCCTTGATGACTCTTACAGAGGTGCTAGAAAATTATTTTCTTTTGCCACTTATGCAAGAGGCTTGGTGCAGAAGCTGAAGGCAGTGTGTGCAAACACTCCCACTCCACACACGCCCCCTCCCCCCATCAGGTGGTGCCTTTGGAGCACTTTTGTGTAGGAAGGAATTCCTGCTGAACTGTAGCTCTCACTCCCCCCAGATCACTGAATGACCCTGAGGCCCAGATCCAGCGGCGCACCGCTGCTGCTTCCGCTACTTTCCGTGGGGACGGCCGCGCGTGGCAGGGCAGGATCTGGGCCCGAAGCGCAAAGACTACTGCAGACACCTGACTGGGTGGTTCTCCTGATTTCTTATCTCCTGAAAAATGCTCCTACTGTTGGTGTGTTGGTTTGTTTGTTTCCATTTCATGGAAGTTTTTCATTCGGACTTCCTTTCATTGACTTGGCAGAGTGCGTTGACTTATTGAGATTGGGAAACTCCGCCCTTCTTTTGTTTTCTGAAGGAACTCCACTAGACAATTGCCATCAGTTCTGTATTCCCAAAGAGGTGTGATGAGAAGAGTCTGAGGCTCCCACCTTCTCCTCTGGCCGCAGACTTCTCTTTCACTGGACGGCGCGTAAATTCCTCTAACCCTGAGACCCTCCTTGCTTCCCTGACTGGAGAATGCACTCACTAGCTGGGCGTGGGGTCTTCAGAACCTTTGAAGGACTTTGAGCAGGAACTTTGCACACACCTCAAGTGTCTCCTTGGTTTGTTAGTGATGCTCCAGCTAGGTGGTCAGAATGACAATACACGTCTCGCTCTACAATGGAGAAAGTGATTAGCTTCCGGAATTGTTTCCAGGGTGTTTCTAGACTATGTAAATGAGCCCATGGAAAGGAAGAGTTTATGGAAGTAGATGCAGAGGAATGAGGGTAACTAGGACATTCAATTCCCCTTTCCATCAGCATGCTATGATGGTGATACCCATACCCGAACGTTTCCCAAAAGACTGGATCACTGTGGTGGGGCTCATCTGAGCTCCCCTTCGTGCTGGAGGGCACGGTTCCCACGTGCTGACTGGGGGTGCTTGCTTCTGTCTCTGGTGGCCCGAGACTGCACTCGCGCCCCCACTTGCGAGCTGGGGTCTCAGAGAGGGTGTGCAGGTCATTTGCGTTCTGATTGTTCTGCTTGTGTCCCCCAGGGAGCTTGGAGTCTGTGTATCTGTCTCTTCACGGTGTAGGGAAAGGCGGTGATACAGACGCGGTGTGTGTGTTTCTTCGTGATCGTCCAGGTGGGAGACAGGCACCTTAATAGTAAAAGGCCAGACATTTGTAGTCCCTTTGTTAGTTTTTCTTTTGTTGCTTCTGTCTTCCTGTTTTAGTTCACAGAGTATTTAATTATCAACCTAAGTTTCCTCTTCTCACCGTTCACCTTCCCTAAAAATCCCTCCAAAACCAGTGAACTGCAAGCAGGGAAACTAACAAATGTCCATCCACCTTTTTTATGTGGTGTGTGTGTGTGTGTGTGTGTGTGTGTGTGTGTGTGTGTGTGTGTGTTTATGTTGTTGTTGTTTTTAAGCTTGAACCAAAGTCAATTTTTAGCAAGCTGCTATACTAATGGACTAGTTTATAACGTGCATTTCAGACACATTGAGGAGATAGATGCTACTGACAATTTCTTTTCTCATTTGTCTTTATTAATTTTATATAAAAGTTGCTGCTTGTTTTAATCATTTATGTTGGTAAATTGTAATATCCTCTGGGCAGACATTAACTTGATTTTAACTAGTTTATTTAGTTTGGTGTGTAAATAGAAGGGCAGTGTCAGTTACTAGTTTCTCTCCTCTCCATCTTGCTATTTCTCTGATGTAGTTAAGTTTAATCTTTTATCCTGACTTGACATCTCTGACTTTAGTCTGTGCAGATGGTTTTAGGGCTCTCAGTCCTACTGTGGCCGCACGTTGGGATGAGTCCTTCCCGGGGAGTGCTCAGTTAGGAGGGCAGACTCAGGGAGGGAGATGCTGAGACCCCCCCCATCCTGGATTAGAGGTTCTAGCATTAATTTCCCAAAATTGCTACCAAAGGAAGTATGGAGTCCTCAGGGACTCAAACCCAGTGGATGAAGAGGAAGGGCAAGGAAAGGCTGTGCTTGCTTGCTTGTTTACCTGTGTGGTTCAAAAGATGCTCCCTCTCCCAAGTAAGATTCACCAACAGACTTCAATATTTTAAAAGATATTAAGCTTTAAATGTCAGTACAATGGTCTTCTATTCCCCGCCCTGTCTGTATTCTCTAGTCAACCTGGGATAAGGGGTTTCTGCCTTTTTGTGTGCGTGGATCACTTTTTGAGGATAAACCTTAAACCAGCATAAAAATCTGTGTTTAAAAGAAATAAATCCTTAGACAAAGGTAACTTTTTAAAATTTTCTCATTTTTTTCTTATTTAAAGACAGGTTGTAAAATGAAAGGTACATTTGTACATGTATACATGAAACACTAAAACACTTTGTTGATGGGTATTTAGCTTAACATCACCTCCCCATCAGCACCCCTAGATATTCTGCTGATCATACTGCTTCATGACCCAACCTTTAGTCCTTTTTTACTTTATATTTTTTTTATCATCTCAAGAAATGCTTTTTGCATTGAATGAATCTCCTGAGGGAAGGTACTCAGACTTAACTTTTAACCCCCTTTATGGGAGAGTCTAGAAATTAAGGGGGCCATTTGATCAAAAAGAGGTATTTGGTAGACTTTCTGCATTTCTAAGCAAGATGGGCCAGATAGGTCATCATAACTGATTGTACATTCTTCTTTTATCCCCCCTAAAGATTATGCAAATTTTATTTCATCTCTGAATTTGGTGAATACATATTAAACCAAAGACTAATTCTGAATGCATTTATAGTGATGCTATATTTGCCCATGGTAATGGGCCCTCCCTGGGGAGGGGTGAATGTAATTGAATCCTGCTTATCACAAGCAGTGCAGTTTGGTCATGAACTTTATTTATACCCATATGAATCTGAAGGACAGAGCAGAAAGACCTAGAAAAGGGCTTCTCATAGGAACAATAGTATTGTTCCTAATTTAAGAACTAAGTTGAGTGCTATATTTAAATGTTTCTGAAATTATATAGGCAGCTTTTTAGAATTAAAAAAAGTTCATCTCCATTACCTGACACAGTACATAACTTCCTTTTATTTGGTAAGAAAGACCAGTACCATCCCAATTTACTCAACTTATTACTCAAGAAATGGAACCAAAGGAATCCAACTTTCATTTTGTGTAGGACCGTACCTATCTGTACTTCATGGTGGCATTATTAGAAATTAACAATCCTTTTTTTTAAAAGGGAAAATAAGGTTATAATTAAAAGATTTTTAGTGAGATTATCATGCAGTTTTGTTCTACATAATTCACTCATAGTTGGGGGAAAAAAGCACAATTATACCTCTTTTTTATATTATTTTGTCCTGTTCTCCCTCATGTAAATGGGAAGGTGGGGAAAACCTAGTCTGTATTATCCAGAAGCACAGACATTGCTTGATGCAATATTTAAGGTCAGCCCAATCTTTAACATTAAATTTTCTATATAAATTGCTGGGAAAGCTGGATACATTTGCAAATACAGGAAATCGCTGCAGATTTTTAAAGTTATAAATCCTGATAGTAAACATTGAATTAGTATGTAACAAACACTTGGCTTACTGAAGAAACTCTTTGTAGTTCATAGTCTAAAGTTGTTCCCATCCCTTGTCATCCTCACAAAACTTTCTTCACTGGGGGAAAAAAACAAACAAACCCCTTGACAGAGGAGGAAAGGGGAGAAGTGCTGGTGGCGAGAAGTCTACAGGCACCAGGGCCGGTGGTAGGCGGTGATGGCGAGGGGCGGCTGCCCAGCCTCCTGCCAGCAGCACACTTGGGGCTCAGGCCCCTTAGGGGGACCCCACAGGTCAGTTTGCAGCTTGATAACCCTCAGTTAAAGAAGAGCCTCAGCAATTCAGTATGAGATTTTGATCAAACACTTTAAAGCCCCATTTAAGTTGATGACATTAAAGTTTCATTCCTCAAACCATGATTATTGGAGCTGAAAATGTTAGGAGACCATCAATGCTAATGGAGAAAATGACTGAAGTCCTAAAATTTAAAGTTATTCAAATGGGCAAGAATTGACGGATTACTTTGATCATAACCATTGTGAGTGCATTTGTGTGTGTGTGTGTGTGAAAAAGCCTGTCATGTGTGACACTGTTCGTGTCGTCATAGCTCTGGCCATTTGGAAGTCATTTTCCGTCTTAAAACATTTTGATGCTGACACTATAAAATGGTAAATCTTTCTTAGCGTTTACCTTCATTTATGAGAAGGAAAAATCTTTTGCCATTGTTTAAGAAAAATAACTAAGACCCACTATGATGCAGGCTTGCAAAACTTGTGGACATAGTACAAATGTGAGCTTGGACAGGAATAGGGTAACTAGACTGCTTTGATCATGAAGAGCTGATCCTAATCCTGTTCTGCCTCATTCTTTTCTTAATCCAAAGAGATTAAATAGGACACCCCTGAGATTTCCAGTAAGATCTTTGAAAGGATTTCATTAGGAAGGCAGTGAATATGTTTTTTACTCAGATTTGTCCAGTTTACACCCTGGTTCCTGTATGGTTCATGAGCTGTTGCTTTCTTTTGATGGTTCTTATCCATGAAGCACATAGTTCCTTGTTTTGGCTCTTCTACCTACTCTTAGCCTTTTCTAGAAGCAGTAACTTGACTCTGATTCTGTGACCTGGAGCTCCTTTCCCTCTTCCTTCTCTTCCTTTTCTTTTTGAATGGTGGTACCTTAATCTGTGAGGGTAATGCTGGTGGGTAACAGCTAGCTTCTGGCGCCTTCATAAAATACCTCAGTGTAGCTTAGAATTGTTGCAGACCTGGTTTTAATCTAAAAACCAAATAAATAAAAAAGAAAACTTTATAAATAGTGGAAATAATTCTAGCTGTAGCATTTAGTTGAACTGATGTTTATTATGATTGATAAACATGATTGATGCTGTATGTATTTGGGATCCTGTTTATAGGTTACAATTTATAGGGTTAGGGAGGGTTGGGTGGGGAGAGGAGAAGTTGATTATGTTAGAAGGAAAATGTTACTCATGTGTGTTCGTTTTTCCTTATATCTGTCTTGCCAAAGGAAACTTAATTATCCCTGTGATGGGATTGGGATTCATTGGCCTCGCTGTGGTTAGACCTGCATCTCAGTGTGCGGTGGTGACAGGCAGGTCACATGTGGGTTGTCCTGGAGGTTCAGGGTCCGCTAAGACATTGACATCCCTTCCTATGGTCGCCCTGGCCCCCAGACCCTGCCATCCTCTCCTTAAGGATTCATTACCTCTCTATGTAGCAAGAGCTTAGGCGAAGGATGAATGTGCGGCTATCTGGGTGTGTGGTTGAGAAGTAGAGGCAGAGGTGGACGCGCGCCATTTAACTTGAAGAGGAGAGATGAGGGTGTGGTGCATTCTAATCGAGGACAATTAAAACAGGTTCTTTTTGTCACCCTCTGTCATGTTATTGAATGTTGTGCTAGTAGCCCAACATTTTAAAACCCTACTTCCTTTTTTCCTACCAAGGCTAATTCTGTCTAGACCAAAAATGCAAACAGAAGTAAAACCAAACCAAGCAGTTGAAAGCCAGCCTGCTTGCCTCACACGTGCGACGAGGCATGACCTTTAAGGACCGGTAGGTTGGTGAGATTGAGGATTGTGTTGCTCTTGGTGGGAATGTGAATGAGAAATGATGCTGGTTTGGGAGAAATCGAAGAGCCCTTTCTGCCCAGACAGACAGGCTGTCTTGGCTCTCCACGTTCAGATACAGACTACAGCTCCAAAAAGGTTATTTCTAAATAAACCATCCGTCTCACAGAACTTGAGTGGGATTTGGTTTGGATACCAAAGACACTGCTATGTATGTCATTGTTTATTCTTAGGTTTTCAAAACAGGCAGAGAGAATAGGAATCAAAGACTGACATTTGGAAAAAGTTGTACCTGTGTCTCTTTCCTTTTCCTCTCCCCTCCTCTCTCTCTCCTCCCTGCCCCCCTTTCTGAAGGAAGTCTTGTTGGTTAGCCGGACTTCGGAAGAGAGATTGATTTCATTTTACTGTGCTGGCTCTGTAAGGATGGATAGAGTTGCTCAGTGTAGCCGTGATGGTCTTAGAATCGCTGGCAAATTGGGGGGGAGGGCAAAAGATGGGGGTAGAAATGTTTTTCTTTATTTCCCTTTACCTAACACTGATAATAGAACCAGTACAACCTGTTTGAGTTCAGCTGATACCTAGATGTGCTATCTCTGTTCTGTCACCTATAAGGGATAAGCATTTTCAAGAGCAGGATTACATGGAAAACCAAAAAACTTTCCTTTACTCTCCCAGGGAGCTGTATCTCTCCAAAATGGTTTTATACATGAGTTCTAGGGAGTTAAGAAGTTCGTTGTCTGGGTGTACTATTGATGGGACATTTATTGCTCTCTGGATATTGTCAAGAAATGATCAGGTTGCAGAACTTCATGAAAGCTTTACAAATACTCTAATTGTTCTGCCAATATGTGAAAGTGGTATTAATATTTTGTGACTTTTCAAAGCGCTAGATAGGTTTGTAAGTAGGTGATAGGGCTATTGCAGATAAGAGTACTCCACACAGACGTTACAGAAAAGGTGTGCGTAATGGAACGCCACTTTGAGTCCGGAAGTGAACCTCTCCCCAGGCTGGGGAGGAAAGGTGTCCCCTCATCTGCCCGCTCTGCACAGGGCTCTGTCACCCAGCACCACCTTCTGGTTCAAACATAGGACACTGTCAAAAAGTTCAGATCCCAAAAGTAATTTACTGTAAAAAAAAAAAAAACAACAAAAAACATTGAGGTCTGCTGCAAAGTTCCTCCGTGTTTTCTTTGTTGACTTGTTCATCCTTGTTTTAAGTCAGCCACAACCTTACAAAAGCAACTTTTAGGGCTTCTTTGCTAACCTGGCAGCAGCACTGAGCTCTAACGTTAGATCCCGAGGTCTGCAGGCAGCCGGCCGGAGAGCGTGCTGTGTGGGAACAGGAGACATCCAGACACTTCTTTCAAATTGGAATCTCCTTGGAATGAAACAGTGAGAAAGGGCAGAGCCCCGTAGAGGAGAGACGAAGCTTCCGCTGAGCCTCCCGGTGTCTTCAAGTCTGACAATACAGCAGGAAAGGAAATGCACTTTCAGAGGCTGACGTGTAGGCGGTTCTGTGAGGAAAGGCCGTGGCCGCGGGCGCGTGGCGGGGGGCCGGTCCCTGGTTCCAGGGCTCCCGGGTCTGCAGGCCGCTCGGGCTCTCCTGAGAGTTGAGCGGACTGATGCCATCCTGGGTGTGTCGACAGCGCAAACCCCGGGGGTGGGGGCGGGCACGGGCAGGGGGCGCGTGAGGGGGGAGCGGAAGACTTTGCAATCGGCCCACGACGTGGGTTCTCGGCCACACCCGCGTGCGGTGCCCCTGAGACGGAGGGAGAGGCCGGGCTTCCCGCAGCGCCTCACCTCTGCCCGAGGGGACACACGTGCACTACTCGGTCCCCCGGGGGGGCGGGGGGGGTAGGGCTCCCTCTCCCAGGGGACAGACGTCCCCTCCCACAGCAGCCCGGACCTCGGGTCCTTCCTCCCTGGGAGTAGCAAAGGCTAGGGAGTCAGTGTGGCGCTTCTGCCCACCTCAAGTCCAGCAGCTGTCGTATACCTCATTCCTAACTCGAGACTGAGTGACTTGCTTTAACTTGCGCTAAACCCTACAGAGTTGCCAAATCTGCCCTCCCTGCTCTCAGTAACGTTGAACTCTGGCCTATAGCATCGGGACCTGTGTCCAAGGGTGGGACCTCCTCAAGCCTCTGAATGTCGCTGCTGAAAAGCTACTGCAAACCAAGGGCAAATTGCAATCTTCTGTTTCTTTTTGTTGCAAGGGGTCTTCACAGGTCTCTCTAACATCTCCTTTCCCCGCCACCCTGCCTTCGGGGGCTGGCCCGCTCTCCACGCCCCGCCCCACGCGTCAGATGTCCCTGGAGGGGTGGAGGCGGTCCCCTTCCTCTCCGAGGCCTCAGGGTTCTGCTTATTTTCAGGACTTTGGGTGGAAGGGAAAAGACACCAAAGGCTCCTTTAAGCTGACTGCTGCATACACATTTCACTTTTTTTCCTTTGACATGACCAAAAAAAAAAAAAATCCAAATATTTAAGTTTTTATTATTAATATTATTATTATTTGACAATCTTATATCCAGTGGGCTCTCTAGAAGCTGCATCCCCAGCCCTTTCACCTTTTCTTTGAATGTAGTTCCCAACCTTTGATTCCCACCCCCAACGTTGAAAGAAAGCTTTGCCAGGTCTGAATACTGCTGCTATAAGCCAGGGGAGGGTGGTTTCTTTGTTTTGTTTTGTTTTGTTTTTTAAATTTCCAGCCAAAACCAAAGATTCCTTAATGATTGTATAAACTCAAAACAAACAAAAAAACCAAAGAGAAGGGAAGTCTTCAGCATCAATCCAGTCTGTGGCGTCCTGGCCTTTGGAGGAGTGGGGGTGGGGGTGGGGGCCTCTGACCCCTGGGAAGGGCAGGGGGCTCTTTTTTCCATGTTTTGGGGTTTGCAGATTTTTTCCATGTTTTGGGGTTTGCAGAGTGCATCCTCAGTAGTTTCAGCTCTGGCCAACTTGTGAATGTGCCGTGGAACCAACTGGCATTTCAGATTTCCCAAACAGTAGACAAAACGCCATCACCGTGCTGAGGTGACAGCTGAGGACCGCAAACCACGGTCACCGTGGGGGCTGAGCACAGGGGCTGGGGGGTGGGGGGCTGCCGCTGGGCTGCTGGACACACAGAGTGGAGGGAAGCTGAAGACACTGGTGCAGGACTGGCTGCTCTGCCGGGTGCTTGGACCTCCGGGGTCATGACAGTGAGCACACGCCAAGGTGCCCTTCTGAGCCTTCGCTCTCTTCCTTTACTGGGACTGCTTGGAAGTGGCTGCCTGGTGGCTGCCCTGTTTGTGAGAAGACGTGCAGAACGATTACCAAGCTTTTCATTTCTCCTTGCTGTAGTTGGTTTCCTTTGGCAGCACCGCTGTGCAACTATGCATCGTAGCTCACAACCTTTGTGCTAGGTAGATGCCTGTGACTTTTTAACTTGGGGGGGTGGGGGGTGTTGCAAATGAAGGAACTTTTTACATGGATCTTTTTAATCTCAGTTGATTGGGGGAGGGGGGTATTTGGTTCTAGGGTCATACAAGCTCTATCCCAAAGCAAAATCCAAATGTTAATAATATTAGCCTGATGCAGATACCAAAGATGATTTCTTTCCTGCAGAACCTTAGACTTGTGTATTAAGTACGATTACCCAGCACTTGCATTAGTCTAACCTCAGTAATTCCAAAGCTTAGATGTATATTTTGGTATATTTCTGGGATATTAAAAAAAAATGTCGTTTAACTTCTTGTTTGTTTCAGTGTAATGCTCTTAAAGTCATAGCATGAAAATAACTGAACTGTCCTATTCTTAGTAGTTTGAAATAATAGTATTTTTGTATGTTTTGGGTGTGTCTATGTATGTATTAACATGACAGTTTTCACTGCCTAGGTGTTCATAATAAAAAAAGAAAATGGAAAAGTTCTGAGTGTACATAATATTCAGTAATAAACTTCCACCAGGTTCAATTTGGATTGCATATTTGCTGATCACTGTTCCCAACTGGGATTTTGTTTTGTTTTAAAGAGACAGTGATCGTGTTTTCCTAAAGACGTTTTCTCTCTCTGTCTTTAAATATCTTACCTCCCCCCCCCACCTTTTTCTTTTCTTCCTGTTTTTTTCTTTCCTTCGTTTTTCTTTCCTTCTTTCTTTCTTTTTTAAATATTGATTCAGGGGTGTTTTTCCACTGTTGTCAAGGGAGAGTCATAAGGCGTATTGGTCCCTTGGCCTCCCGAAACTTTTTGTTTTGTGTACTTAAGTTTAAAATGTGAGTTTGAGTTCTCTTTTGTGGAAACTTAAGATGTGGTGTAAATGATTCTTTCCAAAATTGTCCAGCAGCTTTAATGAGGCAGTGACAGTTTCTAAGTAGTTGGTTGGGAGTCCTTTTACATTTCTCCTTGGATAATTTGGCAATCTGGGTGGCTATTGTACAGCCTCACTGCCCCAGAGTGCCTGCTTAGCCATTTCCCCTCTGATAGGGATGTTTTATAAGAATCTGCTGATAACTTGGAGTTCAGGGGACCTTGTTATCTGGGCCCCTGGGAAACATGTGTTTTCTTGATTTCAAAAGCCCAAAACACAAGCAACTTTACATTTTGGGGAATTAGCTGATGTGCCTCCCAGAGGCCTGAGGAGGTGGTGGGGAATATGAGCGGTGCTGTCTCTTTAAAAGTGCCCTTTATATGATTCCCCCTCCTGGGGCCTCCTGCAGGGGCTATAGGCTTGGGAGAGATTGCGTAGGTGACAGTGAATCAGAATGAAATGCTAGATTTTGTGTAGATGCATTTGTCTGCTGTAATTTTTATATATATATTAAACTTACTGTAACTGTACAGTTCGTTTCTGTTGTAAAACATCATTAAACCATTTTCCAAGTGTTTTCACATTGTTGGAGTTTCCTTGAAATTGCCGTGTTGGTGCTCTGGATGCTTCCCGTACAGAGGGTCATGAGGGTCACCTAATAAGCCTTCTGGTTTGTCTTTTCCAGCAGGAGCTCCCAGGAGCCCCAGGCCCTGGGGGGAGAGAGAGCACCTTGGTTCCTAGCTCACCCCGTCCCCGGGTCCTACTGTGTGTTTCCTCCTGTGCCTCTGGGGGGCACTGTGACCAGCACACCTCTCCCTCCCTAGACCCTCTGGGTTTTGGCAGGGTGGGGGGGGAGGAGGTGGGGGTGCTAATTCGAGTAGCAGTAGTCCCCAGGGCTTTGTGTGACCAAACACAGGGGCCCCTGACTGGTCCTGCAAGAGAACTCTCCCAAGCTCCCATTTAACTTGGGTCTTTGACGGCAGACCTGGTATTGAACTTGACTTTTCCACATTTACTGTTTATACTTGGGCCCCTCCAGCCTTCCCTGGCACATCCTGAACACCAACTCTCTGGGGTTCTCTGAAAGAGGCTGGTCCTGGACTTGGCATCTGCTTTTCCTGTCAGAGGGCACACAGCTTAGCTCCCTTCCTCCGGCTTAGGCTAGTTAGTTCACATTTAGTGCCTCAGTGCAGTCCGTTGTTTGTTTGAAAATTTGAATCTGAAAGTGAATTTCCCACAGAGAACAATCTTGAGCTTGTTGGAAACCTTTCAGAGGCATTCCTGTCTAACTGGGAGTTATGCGCGGACTGAACCTGCCCTATGTGCTCCTCGAAGAAGGACACAGCTGTTGTCTCAGACACGCTTGGCCATCACTCTACAGGGCCCAGAATGGGAAGGCAATACCGGGACTTCCTCTCCCCTGCTCCTACCTCCAAGAACTCCTCCTTGATGACCATCTATCCCTGCTCGTATTTATAGCTTGCATGTAAGTTTGCATATAGTTTGCATGTAAGTTCTATTTTTAATAGAAATCCTCTGTTTGGTAGACAGTGGCATGCTCACTAGCCAAGGAGAATCTTCAGAAAGCAAAACCCAGTTGTGAACCCTAAATAATGGGGATAAAGTACTAATTAGATCATTACCCTGTAGTCCTATTTTAAAATGTAGTTATAAGGAGCAAGATGGATGAGGAGTAGGAGACCAAAATATCCTGAGGTCCCAGGAGTTCAGCTACTAGTTATCAAACCCTTCTGAACACCTACAAGCTCAATAGGAGATTGAACAGAAGAAGAGCAACAATTCTAGGAACAGAAAAGCCACTGCTTTCCGGAAGGTAGGACGTGCGGAGAAGTGAATCCAAGGCGATATATGGGAAGATAGACCACGGGGGGAGGGGCCAGCTCCCAGCAAGTGAGAGAGCAGTGGAGTACAAAATCAGAACTTTTAGAAGTCTGCTCCACTGAGGGACGTCACCCCAGAGGTTAAGTGGGGGGTGAAGCCCTCAAGAGGACAGTGTGGTCTCAGGACCCACAGGGACACAAAAAGACCAGGGGTGT
The DNA here is from genome assembly GCA_002007465.1 of Ailurus styani. Lineage (NCBI taxonomy): Eukaryota > Metazoa > Chordata > Mammalia > Carnivora > Ailuridae > Ailurus > Ailurus styani. The sequence goes on along the minus strand of LNAC01000314.1, from coordinate 271,218 downwards.
CTAAGCGCAACAGAGCTCCCAGGTATCAGAGAGAAGCCAACTGGAGAGATGGAGCCGAACTGAGATGTCTCTCAGCTCAGTGTTACCTTGGGCCGTGAACCAAAGCACAGTCAGGCCACTGCTCTTTGAGCGGGGACCCCACGGGCGGCAGACCCAGAGAGACCCCTCCTTCCTCCTCCGGGAGGAGCGGCATGGGAGCGGCTGCAGGAATCTGCCCGGTTTGGAGATTCTAAATGGGGCCACGCACCAGAGATAGAGATGCTTGGTCCCAGGCCAGGTGGGCTCGGAGTGCGGCCGGAGACCAGGGAAATGGGAGGGACTGACTGCTTTTCTCTGAGGCGCACTGAGGACTGAGGCCCAAGCCCTCGGCTCCTCCGGGTTGGAGACTGGGAGGCCACCATCTTCATTCCCGTCCTCCAAAGCTGTACGGAAAGCATTCCGGTAACAAAAGCTCCAAGAACAAAACCAAACATATTACTTAGCCTGGCCCCTGGCAAGGGTGGTGCAATTCCACCTCGGGCAAAGACATTTGAGAATCACAGCCACAGGCCTCTCCTACAGAAGATTAGCAAGAACATCCAGCCATGACCAAGTTCACCCATCAATGAGAACCCCGGACCTCCAGAGCAAGGGGAATGCAGCACATAGAATTCATGGCGTCATGATTCTTTAGTCTTTCAAAGTTAAATTTTTAAATTTTTTTTCTTCTTCTATTTTTTTAAATTTTTCCTCTTTGCTATTTTAATGTTTTTTAATCATTTTATCAATACCTTACAGCAACTTCTTTCAAGACATGTCTTCAAAGCAAAGGAAACAAAAGCAAAAATGAACTTTTGGGACTTCATCAAGATAAAAAGCTTCTGCACAGAAAATGAAACAGTCCACAAAACCCAGGGAATGGGGGAAGATATTCGCAAATGACACTACAGACAAAGGGCTGATATCCAAGATCTATAAAGAACTTCTCAAGCTCAACACCCAAAAAAACAGGTAATCATGTCAAACAATGGACAGAAGACATGAACAGACACTTCTCCAAAGAAGACATAAAAATGGGTAACAGACACATGAAAAGAATGTTCATCATCATTAGCCATCAGGGAAATTCAAATCAAAACCACATTGAGGGCGCCTGGGTGGCTCAGTGGGTTAAAGCCTCTGCTTTCAGCTCAGGTCATGATCTCAGGGTCCTGGGATCGAGGCCCGCATCGGACTCTCTGTTCAGCAGGGAGCCTGCTTCCCCCTCTCTCTCTGCCTGCCTCTCTGCCTCCTTGTGATCTCTCTCCTGCTGTGAAATAAATAAATAAAATCTTAAAAAAAAAAAAAACCACATTGAGATACCACCTTACACCAGTTAGAATGGCCAAAATCAACAGGATGGGAAACAACAAGTGTTGGAGAGGATGTGGAGACAGGGGAACCCTCTTACACTGTTGGTGGGAATGCAAGTTGGTGCAGCCACTTTGGAAAACAGTGTGGAGATTCCTCAAAAAATTAAAAATAGAGCTACCCTATGACCCTGCGATTGCACTACAGGGTATTTACTCCAAAGATACAGACGTAATGAAAAGAAGGGCCATATGTACCCCAATGTTCATAGCAGCAATGTCCACAATTGCCAAACTGTGTAAAGAGCCAAGATGCCCTCAACAGACAAATGGATAAAGAAGATATGGTCCATATATACAATGGAATATTACACAACCATCAGAAATGATGAATACCCAACTTTTGTATGAACATGAACTGCACTGGAGGAGGAGATTATGCTGAGTGAAAGACGTGATGCAGAGAAAGTCGATTATCATATGGTTTCACTAACTTGTGGAGCATAGGGAATAACATGGAGGACATTAGGAGAGGGAAAGGAAAAGTGAATTGGGGTAAATCAGAGGGGGAGATGAACCATGAGAGGATGTGGACTCTGAGAAACAAGCTCAGGGTTGCAGGGGGGAATGGGTGAGCCTGGTGGTGGGTATTAAGGAGGACACCTATTGCATGGAGCACTGGGTGTGGTGCATAAACAATGAATCTTGGAACACTGAAAAAATTAAATTATTAAAAAAAGAAAAAAGACACAGGGTATCAGAATGGATTAAAAAAACAAGACCCATCGATATGCTGTCTATAACAAATTCATCTTAGACCCAAAGACCCTTCCAGATTTAAAGTGAAGGGGTTGAAAACAATTTACCATGCTAATGGACATCAAAAGAAAGCTGGTGTGGCAATCTTATATAAGATAAACTTGATTTTAAGTCAAAGACTATAATAAGAGATGAGGAAGCACACTATATCATACTTAAAGGTCTGTCCAACAAGAAGATCTAACAATTTTATACATCTATGCCCCTAACATGGGAGCAGCCAATTATATAAACCAATTAGTAACAAAATCAAAGAAACACATTGACAATAATCCAATAATAGTAGGGGATTTAATACCCCCCTCACTGAAATGGACAGATCATCTAAGCAAATTATCCACAAGGAAATAAAGGATTTAAATGACTCACTGGACCAGATGGACATCACAGATACATTCAGTACATTCCATCCCAAAGCAACAGAATACACATTCTTCTCTAGTGCACATGGAATATTCTCCAGAATAGATCACATCCGGGGTCCCAAATCAGGTCTCAACTAGTACCAAAGGCCTGGGATCATTCCCTGCATATTTTCAGACTACAGTGCTTTGAAACTACAACTCAACCACAGGAGCAAAATTGGAAGGAACTCAAATACATGAAGGCTGAAGAGCATCCTACTGAAGAATGAATGGGTTAACCCATTAAGGAAGAGTTAAAAAAAATCATGGAAACAAATGAAAATGAAAACACAACTGTTCAAAATCTTTGGGACACAGCAAAGGCAGTTGTGATAGGAAAGTATATAGCAATACAAGACTTTCTCAAGAAACAAGGTCTCAAGTACACAGTCTAACCCTACGCCTAAAGGAGCTGGAGAAAGAACAGCAAAGAAAGCCTATACCCAGCAGGAGGAGAGAAATCACAAAGATCAGAGCAGAAATCAATGAAGTAGAAACCAAAAGAACAGTAGAACAAATCAACAAATCTAGGAGCTGGTTCTTTGAAAGAATTAATAAGATTGATAAACCCCTGGCCAGACTTATCCCAAAGAAAAGAGAAAGGACCTAAATTAATAAAATCATGAATGAAAGAGGAGAGATAGGGGCCCCTGGGTGGCTCAGTGGGTTAAAGCCTCTGCCTTCGGCTTGGGTCATGATCTCAGTGTCCTGGGATCGACCCCCACATCAGGCTCTCTGCTCGGCAGGGAGTCTGCTTCCTCCTCTCTCTGCCTGCCTCTCTGCCTACTCATGACCTATCTCTCTCTCTCTCTCTCTCTCTCTCTCTCTCTCTCTCTCTCTCAAATAAATAAATAAAATCTTTTTAAAAAAGAAATGAAAAGGAGAGATCACAACCAACACCAGAGAAATACAAACAATTATAAGAACATATTATGAGCAACGATACACCAGCAAATTTGACAATCTTGAAGAAATGGATGCATTCCTAGAGACATATAAACTACCAAAACTGAACCAGGAACAAATAGAAAACCTGAACAGACCCATAACCAGTAAGAAGATTGAGGCAGTCATCAAAAATCTCCCAAAAAACAGGAGCCCAGGGCCAAAGAGCTTCCCAGGAGAATTCTACCAAACATTAAAAGAAGAATTAATACCTATTCTCCTGAAACTGTTCCAAAAAATAGAAATGGAAGGAAAACTTCCAAACTCATTTTATGAGCCCACCATTACCTTCATCCCAAAACCAGACAAAGACCCCATCAAAAAGGAGAATTACAGACCAATATCCTTGATGAACACAGATGTAAAAATTCTCACCAAAATACTAGCCATAGTACATTAACAATACATTAAAAAGATTATTCACCATAACCAAGTGGGATTTATTCCTGGGCTGCAAGGTTGGTTCAACATCCACAAGTAAATCAATGTGATATAATACATTAATAAGAAAAAGAACAAGAACTATATCATACTCTCAATAGATGCTGAAAAAGCATTTGACAAAGTACAGCATCCTTTCTTGACATAAAACTCTTCACAGTGTAGGCATAGAGGGTACATACCTCAATATCATCAAAGCCATCTATGAAAAATCCACAGCGAATATCATTTTCAATGGGAAAAAACTGAGAGGTTTTCCCTGAAAGTCAGGAACACAGCAAGGCTGTCCACTATCACCACTGCTATTCAACATAGCACTAGAAGTCTTGGCCCCAGTAATCAGACAACAAAAAGAAAGAAAAGGAATCTGAATCGGCAAAGAAGTCAAACTCTCACTCTTTGTAGATGATATCATACTTTCTGTGGAAAACCCAAAAGATTCCACTCCAAAACTGCTACAACTCATACAGGAATTTAGTAAAGTGTCAGGATATAACATCAATGCACAGAAATCAGTTTCATTTCTATATACCAACAGCAAGACAGAAGAAAGAAATTAAGGAGTCGATCCCACAACTGCACCAAAAACTGTAAGATACCTAGGAATAAACTTAACCAAGAGGCAAAGAATCTGTACTCAGAAATCTATAAAGTACTCATGAAAGAAACTGAGGAAGATGCAAAGAAATGGAAAAACGTTCCATGCTCATGGATTGGAAGAACAAATATTGTGAAAATGTCTATGCTACCTAAAGCAATCTACACATTTAATGCAATCCCTATCAAATACCATCTATTTTTTTTCAAAGAAATGGAACAAATAATCCTAACATTTAATGGAACCAGAAAGACCCCTAATAGCCAGTGGAATGTTAAAAAAGAAAACCAAATTAGGCGGCATCACAATTCCTGACTTCAAGCTCTGTCACAAAGCTGTCATCATCAAGACAAAAACAGGCAGAGAGATCAATGGAACAGAATAGAGAGACCAGAAATAGACCCTCAACTCTTTGGTCAACTAATTTTGATAATGCAGGAAAGAATGTCCAATGGAAAAAAGACAGTCTCTTCAACAAACGGTGTTGGGAAATTTGGATAGCTACCTGCAGAAGAATGAAACTGGACCATTTCCTTACACCACAAACAAAAATAGACTAAAAATGGATGAAAGACCTCAATGCAAGATAGGAATCCATCAAAATCTTTGAGGAGAACACAGGCAGCCACCTCTTTGACCTCAGCCACAGCAAGTTCTTCCTAGAAACATCACCAAAGGCAAGAGAAGCAAGGGGAAAAATAAACTGTTGGGACTTAATCAAGATTAAATCTTTTTCACAAGGAAACAGCCAACAAAACCAAAAGACAACTGACAGAATGGGAGAAGATATTTGCAAAGGACATAGCAGATAAAGGGCTAGTATCCAAAATCTATAAAGAACTTCTCAAACTCAACACCCATAGAACAAATAACCCAGTCAAGAAATGGGCAGAAGACATGAACAGACATTTCTCCAAAGAAGACATCCAAATGGCCAAAAGACACACGAGAAAGTGCTCAACATCACTCAACATCAGGGAAATACAAATCCAAACCACAGTGAGATACCACCTCACACCAGTCAGAATGGCTAAAATCAACAAGTCAGGAAACGACAGATGTTGGCAAGGATGCGGAGAAAGGGGAACCCTCCTACACTGTTGGTGGGAATGCAAGCTGGTGCAGCCATTCTGGAAAACAGTATGGAGGTTCCTCAAAAAGTTGAAAATAGAGCTACCCTACGACCCAGCAATTGCGCTACTGGGTATTTACCCTAAGGATATAAATGTAGTGGTCCGAAGGGGCATGTGCACCCCAATGTTTATAGTAGCAATGTCCACAATAGCCAAACTATGGAAAGGACCTAGATAACCATCAACAGATGAATGGATAAAGAAGATATGGTATGTATATACAATGGAATACTATGCAGTCATCAAAAGAACTGAAATCTTGCCTTTTGCAATGATGTGGATGGAACTAGAGGGTATTATGCTAAGTAAAATAAGTCAGTCAGAGAAAGACAATTATCGTATGATCTCTCTGATATGAGGAATTTGGGAGGCAGGGCGGGGGGCCATGGGGGTAGGGAGGAAACAAATGGGATGGGGAGGGAGATAAAACATAGGAGACTCTTAATCTCATGAAACAAACTGAGGGTTACTGGGAGGTTGTGGGCGGGGGATAGGGTGGCTGGGTTATGGACATTGGAGAGGGTATGTGCTACGGTGCATGCTGTGAATTGTGTAAGACTGATGATTCACAGACCTGTACCCCTGGGGCAAATAATAAATTATATGTTAATTTTTTAAAATGTGGTTATATTCTAACCCTCTTCCAGTTGGCATCTGCCAAGGTGAATCATCTATAAGACGTAGTGAATGACGTCTGCTCTTAATGTCACCTTTTCTTCTCCAAAAACAAGGGCTTGATGTTGTAGGACATACATCTGTAGGTAGACCTGAGTCACAGGTTCACAGAAATAACCAGGACCAGGCCACCAAAATGCATGGGTTATTCAGGGACAGAACAAGATGGACAGCTAAAGAGCCAGAACCACATGCCTAGGCTCTGAGTCCCCTTCAGAGCTATCCTCTTAGCTTGAATGGATCATCTGTCCTTTTCATACCTGCCAAACTGGCCTTCGGTGACTATTCTGTCTGTAAACCAGGGGTCTTGGATCATGACCTGCACCAAAGGCCAACACTTAATGACTGAGCTACACAGGCACCCTGAGAGTGTTTTTTGGTTTTTTTTTAACTTAAAATAAGCTGATGGCACATCTTCTACAATTAATAACTTCCTGGGATGGAAGGAATCCAGCTGTGTTTTGGAGAGAAGACTGCCAGACCTGAGGAAGGGCAAGAGCTGGGCGGTGCCGGGGACACCTTCCCTCGGCCCCTGTTTCATTCCCCTGGCGTGTGTTCATTTTGCAACCAGCTGGCTGTCTTGCATGTGGTCCGGTAAGTGTCCTCACCCACCTACCCAGGTTAGCCGCAGCACCCAGCTTTCCTCTCTGCCTCTTGAGTCAGATTCTTGACGGAATTGGATCAAACTCTTATTTTCAAGCCAGCCATACAGGTCATGTGGCCTGTAGATAACTCAGCGGACCTTGACTAGGTCTGAGGTATGAGGCTTACTCACTTTGACTAACAGATGAACTCAACCTCAGGTTTTAAAAAGCCCAGTGAGTAGAAGACAGAAATGAGTAGTAACCCAAAAGGGGCCATGTGTTGTCTTAGAATCAAGGCAGCTAAAGCCACACGTTATCATTTTCCCATTCCATTGCCTGGTGACCAGTTCGCCTAATTAGGGCTGGCTGTCCTCAGAGGTCATCCTCCCATGAATCCTGCCCCGCTTCCCCAGCCCCTGGCTGAGCTCTGCCTGCACCCCTTCCCTAGCAGCTCCCCCTCCTACTTGCCCCTTGTGTGTCATGATGTGGCTGGGCAATGCTGCTCTTTCTGTGATGTGGCTGGAATCCAATGGCAAAATGTTAAGTCCCCAAATCTGCAGTGGCTCTTCTGTATCCTCCTGGGGAGCTTGCAAAGTGCTGGGCACAAAAATAGGTAGGCGCAGGGTAAATATTTATTGAATGGAATTGAGTTCCCCCCATGAGGCCAGGTTTCAAATCGAATGCCTTCTCTTCGCGAGGTGTTACATGTACACCTCGCTGAGATGCGAGTCACTCCTGCTGGAATCCCAAATGCTCGCCGGCTTTTAACAGCCGTGACCTTGGGTTTTTGATCTCAAAGTCTACCTAGTATTAATTGGCAGCTTGACGAGTTGGGGCCGCTTTTACAACCACTACATTTAGAGAGAACCTGACCTAAAGAGACCTCTGTCATCCTCCAGCCTTCCAAACCCTGCAGACAGAGGGTTAGCGCCGTGGCATCAGCGGCTGTTCGCAACTCCCACAGCCCCTCTCTGCTGACCATGGCCTCCCTCTGCCACGTGCCCGTCGCCCCCAAGCTGGCCACAGGGGTGGGAGTCCTGCACTCCGGGTGGCTTCCCAGGCCTGGCCCTGCCTGATGCCCGCTCCGCCTGGAGGCACGGCCACCAGCGGGACCGCAGCACTCCTGGCCCCTAGATGCACCTGGGCCAACCCGCATGGCCCAAGGAACCACCCTGCTCTCCAGGAGTCAGCAGTTTCGCCCTGAGGCAAGGGCACCAGATGGGTCGCCCCAGACGGAATCACCAATACCTGCCGGGAGGCCGAAATACAGCTCAGAATAAAAGCAGCATTTTCACCAAAGCGTTTATTATGCAGAAGAGTAAGTAAGGCTTTAGCAAACTGGTATAAATTAAAACCAAGCAGAACCAAGCAGAGAGGGTCACACACAACACCTCACATAGGAGTGCTCCCGGACGCCAGCGGAGGTGATCCCGGAAGCCCGCTGAGCGATCCCGGAAGCCAGCGGAGACGATGCCGGAAGCCAGCTCAGGCGACCGCGGCCCGCCACACCGCCGGGTCTCTGCAGGTCTGCGGGGGCTGTGCCTCCTGCGGAGGCCTCCACAGGGACGCTTTCACCCGGAGTGTGAAGTGAACAAGTGCCTGGAAAGAGTGTGCTCGCGCCCCCTCTCCTTGCCCCCACTGTTCACACTCTGCGTCCCCTGTGAGAGTGAGAGCTCCGTGAGGACAAGCACAGCCTCGTTCCTCGTCCAGTCCCCACAGTGCCCAGCCCACAAATGCTGAGTTCTATAAAGGGGAATGTAGGCTTGATTGAAGGAAGGCCCCTTCCTGTCTGCCCTGCACCCCTACCCGTGCTCTCGCTGAGCCTCCATCACCGCCCCCCTGCTCCCCTCCTTCAGTCAGCTTGCATGGCTCCCTTTCCCCCAACCTCTCCCCCCGCCCCCGCCTAGATCTTTCACGGAGAGGCACAACAGCCCCTTTGCCCCAATGACAAGTGACCTTGAAATGAGGGCACAGGTTGACGACAGAAGCCGAATTTACAGCAGGAGCAAAGCCATTCAAATACTGAAGGAACAATAAAGGCTATTGGGATATGAACTAACATTTGGGGTTTGCTTGGGGACTTGACAAAGCAGGGACAGAGCACTGCTGTGAGGAGCAGTGTGTACCTATCTCCCAGGTAGGAGCCGGAGCCTCCAGGAGAGGGGCCGTTCCCAGTCTCCAACGCACCAGAAGACCCTCAGAAGCCCCCAAAATGTGTGGCCCTCACAAAAGACTCCTCAAGGATGGGGCCATAACCCTGGCGGAGCACCCTCTCCTCCAGAGTCCAGGGATGATGGTTCGGAGTTGGATATGGCCAAATGTTACAATGCAAAGCTTCCAATTCATAAGAGGGAATACTTTGGTGGTGGAGAACTAGGTGTGAACTGGGTTATAAATGCTTTATCCTGTGTCTTTAACAATATGGGCATCTGCAGATTTGGCCTGGAGTTGATGCTGTTAGCGAGGAGGCAGGGTCTGCATGTGGAGGGCATCATAAGTGTCCTTGGTGGCTGTGCTGAGCCCCTGGTGAAAGCAAATCAGAAAAGTGGGTCAGGAGCTCTGTGTGGGCATGAGCCTACCTAGAGGTCAACAAGTGGAACGAGCCCCTCATGCCATGGGGGGTGGGGGGGATCTGGAGGGCTGCAGGCGAGATGCACTCTCTGCCCTGTGCGTGGGCCTAGGAGAACTTTCTGTTGGACCCAAGAGGAAGGGGAGCACCCCCATCCCTGAACACTGAGCTGGAATCAGGTTTGCTCCAGACAGTTTGCTATCCCTGATACCTGGGCCTCCAGGAAGCCAGGACTTGTCACAGGAAGATGGTGGCTCCCTACCTCAGCCCTCCTTCCCCAGCCTCCTTCCCAGGTCACCCTACTACACTTTGGGGCAGGCAAGCTGGTCCCAATCCCAATCAACATCTCTCCCTGGTCCAGAAGACAGATCAAAGCAGCCACACACAGGAACATTCTGGGGGCCCTTTTGACATCATTCTGAACTCAGGCAAGCTGGGTGGGCTGACACGTTGGAGTCATTCAAGCAATCTGTGAAGAGCCCAGGGGAAACAGAAGTAGCCAAATAAGAACTCACTGGGGATTATATTTTAGAGAAGTAGGCTGGGTATCCTTGGTTTGCATAATTTTTCACACTGATTTGCATAAACCAGGCATCTGACTATAACAACATCTTCTTTTTAAAGTTATTACTTCTCTTGATTTTTTTTTCCCTTCAATTTTCCCACCCATCCACCCATCTTATTAGGTCTGAGGATACAGGGCAGAGCAAGGCTTCTTGCCAGGGCCCAGAGCACCTGGGAGGAAGAGGCAGGTGTCCTTCACCTACATCAGCCCCTGGGCAGCTGCTGCTTATCTGTGGGCAGTGCCTGGGGGCTCCCACGGTCTCCTGGTTGGAGATCAAGTCCCAGCCACACCCCAGGGCCTTCCTGGCAGAGGTGGCACTGGGCCCTGAATTGGGACCTGGGGTTTTTGCCCTGCCCAGCTGATTGCAAGAGCTGTGTGCCACCAAACAAGCAGAATGGGGGGTCTAGGCTTGCCCCTAATTAGACGGCACCAGGTAGGGAGGGAGGGCCTGCAGCACAGACCAGAGGCCCCCCATCAGCTCTTACCTGGTAAAGGCCATCATGTCCCTTCCCTCTCCGACGTTGGTTCTGTGGGAATGAGCCAAAAGGGCAGAGAGTCAGACAGTCAGCAGCAGCCTCCTACTCAAGGCCCCAACTCTTGGGGACCCCAGAGAGTCAGAGGTGACGTCTCCCAGCTGGCACCCCGCCCTTGGGGTAGAAGTGTCCTCAGGCCACTGGTCAGACCTCACTCAGCAGGTAAGGTGAGGACTGGCTTCGATGAGGTACAGGTTTGCTCTGCCCCACTCGCATGCTCAGAGACATCAGAGTCCTAGAATCTGGGCTGCATAGGAGCTGGCTATGTTGCCTGCCGCTGGGAATAAATGGGCCTCTCTGCTGTTCCCAGAATTCCTGGCAATCCTCAATGCTCACCGGGAATGACAACCGCATAGTGGGAAGAGCTCTGGCTGCCGAGTCCACTCACATCTGGGCTCCCCTATTTGCTAGCTAAGGGACCTTGAGCAAGTCATTTCACCTCCTGTGCCTTGCAGGGCACACATTTCTCCCTGGGTTATTGTGGGGATTATGTGAGATCACCTACCCAGTCACAGACCAGCCCTGCTTTGGAGACACATGACCTATGCAGCCCCTGCTCGGGAGGGGTCAGCACTCTGCTCTCACCATTTGGAAATTCTTAATCTCTTAGAAACAAGGGGCCCTGCATTTTCATTTTGCCCTGAGTCCCAGAGTCCTAAGCTCTGAACCCAGCGTGGCACACAGTAAGTACTTGGTAATTACTGATGGTGACAGATTTGCCTTGCTTTTTACAAAGCTTAGTTCGTCTTAGGATCTAGACTTGGTTCTTGAAAGCACATCACCTTTCTCCACTGTCTGAGGTGCTGTCGAGTGGGGAAGAGCTGGGTTACGCTTTGCCCCTGGCAGCTACCACAGGGCCTTCTGCTGGTGATACTGGGACAGAGGCCTAGAGCAGGGACATCTAGAAGGTGAGGAGGGACTCCCTCCCTGGAAGCATCTCCACCCTGACCCAATCCTTGGGAATCAGCACTCACCTCCCCTTTTACCCCAATCTCACTGTAGGCTTCCGCCATCTTGTCTTTCTGCAGCGCCTGGAAAAGCAAAGGGTGTGGGACACTGAGTTTACTAATGCAGAAAACAGTGGGCTTCCGCACAAGAGTTGACTTCCTACTTGGCAGGGAGCTCCCACAGTCAAAGCTCCAGTCCTTATTCACACAGCCTCTCTGTCCACAACCAGCTCCAGCCTCACCCTTCTCCTCCTCAGCCCTTTGGAGCATTCTTTTTTTTTTTTTCTTTTTTAAGATTTTATTTATTTATTTATTTATTTGTCAGAAAGAGAGAGAGAGCACAAGCAGGGGGAGCAAGAGGCAGAGGGAGAAGCAGGCTCCCCAATGATCAGGGAGCCTGACATGGAACTTGATCCCAGGACCCTGGGATAATAAGCTGAGCCGAAGGCAGACGCTCAACGGACTGAGCCACCCAGACACCCTTTGGAACATTCTCTGAGCTGCCAGCCCTTTTGCACTGAACTGAGAAGCTCAAGTTAGGTTCGAAGATAAAATGTGGAATTCTAGCTGAAGTACATGAATGTGGACAGTTGCAAGGGCTCACCCAGAGTCCCCAGAACCATCTATCCGAGCTACGTGTCTCTTTATACAGCCAAGGCCATGGGCCGTGGATCCCCCAAATGCAGGAAGGAAGAAGAGGTGGCTCTCCTCCCAGGAGGTTACCACCTGCAACGGTCCCCTTCAGGGCAGCCCCAGATCAACAGTCTGAAAACCACAATCAGATCCACATGCAGGTGGTGAGGCTGACCTTCCAACAAGAGGCGACACTCAGGAAAAGACTCCAGCCTCTAGAAGCAGGAGCCCTTCCGAGGGGCTTGTTCCCCTCCCCCGCCGCCGCCCCCCTCGATTTTTGCCCAGCCTGACCTTGCTGTCCCCCAGCGCCCCCTAAAGGGAATGCCAACAGCAGTCCCGGGGACAGAGAGGGTGGGGAAGGTGAGCAAAGGGGCTGTCATCCTTGGAACAGCCAGCCCCTGCAGGCAGCAAGCAGGTGAGACCCATAGCAGCGCAGGAAGGTGAAGGTCAAGTGAGGCAAGATGCAGGGCAGGGAGCAATGCTTTCACCCAGAGCTCTCCACCAACTTGCTCCTGTACTCACATTGTACACGACTTCCTGAGGATTCCTCTTCCTCTGCTGGGAAAGAGGAGGAGCAGGTTAGGGATGGAGAGACAGGGCTCAAGGCCAGGAGAGTTGTAGCACCCACCCACCCCCGCCACCCCCCTCCTCACACCCTCCTGCCTCCCCACCCTCCCGTCCTGCTCCCTCCTGCAGCCCTGCCCCCACCACCCTGGCCCTCAAGGCTCTACTAGGGCTCCTACTTCTTAGTGCACACGCACACGCTCCCTGGCACACTGACTTCACCCCGCGCAGGGCCTCCTCAGCCCAGCCTTGCCCAGGGCCAGCCTCGGGGGGATCTGCTGATGGCTGGTCTGTGTCCCTTTGCAGAGACATTGCCACACGTGTCACAAGCTTACAAGTGGCATTTCTGGCTGCAAACGAAAGGTACCACGTATCCTCACTTAGAGCAGGGCCAGTCACCTAGCAAGTCACCAGCAAGCCCTAGTGACCCCGTCATCCCCCCCCTTCACCCCTCCTCATCCAAGTAAGAAGAGGAGAGGCTAGCTGAGGCAGGAGGGCAGGGACCAAGGAAACTGCTGGTGTCTTCCCCCCGCCCATTCGCTCTAGCAACAACGCGCCTAGCACAGGCTCAGAGAGGGGGACTGGGGGGACAGGTGTGACCGGAAACAGCAAGGGCCACTGGGCCCTGTCAGGTAGCATTGCCCTAAAACCTGGGCAGCTTGGACCTTGGGACAAATCCTGCCTTTCTTTTTTTAAAGATGTTATTTATTTAATTGAGAAAGATGGAGAAAGCATGAGATGGGGGAGGGGCGGGGGGGCAGAAGGAGAGGGAGGAGCAGACTCCCCACTGACTGGGGAGCCCAGTGAGGGGCTCCATCCCAGGACCCTGAGATCATGACCTGAACCAAAGTCAGACGCTTAACTGCCTGAGCCACCTAGGCCTGTTTACAAGAAGACCCTGCTCTGGCCTTGTCCAGCCTCTCTTCCCCCCCAGGGTGTGGTGTTTACAGCCAAGAGAACAGAGCCCCTACAAGCCTGGAGCTGGACCTTGCTCCAAGGGGTACCTGGTACCCAGAATTTCTTGTGCAGTGGCCTTGGGCCCTTTCTGCATGGACCTCTTCACCAGACCTGTCTTTTTGAGGGGGCAGACAGCCCCACTGTGTGTGCATCTCAGGGTAGCCAAGCAGTTTAAGGGAAGGTAGGTGGAATTTGGTGGCAAGGGCCAGGGTGCCACGCTCCTGTGATGGAGGTCCCCCTGGTTCATGGCTGCCTTTGCCCAGGCAGGCTTGCAGGACAGACCTGAAATCCAGGCTCTGCCGCCAGGATGCCGAATGCCCTGTAACAGCCATCCACAGTCTGTCTGCATTCACCTGAACATAGTGATCTTTATCTCTTCCTGCCCTTGCCCCATGAACCGAGATATGCTTTGCACACAGCAAGTGGTTTATTTCTACTCAACGGATGCAAAGATCCCTTCATCCTTGTACTCTTTCATCATTCAGTAACACATATTCATCACCAGACTCTTTGTGATGGGCTGAATTGTGTCCCCCACCCCCCGATGCAGACTGGAGCCCATGGGGAAGGAAGAGAAGGGGATGGAAGCAATGGGTGCTCTGGCTGTCCTCAGGCCCCAGGTCCCTTGCATGTTAGGGTGGAGTGCGCTGGCTCTGAGGAGCCCTCTCCTGCCCGTGCTGAGCACGCCCACACTCACACACTCACACTCACTCACACACACAGGCAGAGAGAGGAATGCCCTACCTGTTTTCCTCCCATCTCAGGGTCCAGGCCTCTTCTCTTATCCAAAACCTCATACTCCTCTCTTCCTCTCAGATTGAGCTCCTAAAACAGACAGGAAAGCGTCAGAGACACCCTCAGGAGGACTGGACCAGCTGGACTGGGAGTCCCCTCTGTGGTGGCTCTCAAAGAAAGGAGCAGGGACTGGGGTCTGAGTGAAAACTGGTCCAGCCGGGTACCAGCATCTCAAAGGCATCTCAGCGGTACCGTGACTCGTGTGTGTGTGTGTGTGTGTGTGTGTGTGTGTGTGTGTGTGTGTGTGTGT
>LNAC01000314.1:228360-249951 GCA_002007465.1 Ailurus styani | reverse complement strand
CCGCCACCGCCGTGGTGCCAAACTGGTTTTTACTTGAAGCTTAATAAGCCGGAGCCTGCCTGCCACGTCGTAGTGCTGTACCTGGAACAGGCCACGTCAGACGCCCGGAGGAGACTCCATGGCAACCGGAAAGGGATCACAGTGTCTGTATACCTACAGCTCAAGGCATCTAAAAACGTTATGAGTCTCATTAGTGAGAGGAACCCAGCCATCTCTATATGCGCCTGAGTTCAGGAAGTTTCCTGCTACTGACCGTTCACAGGAATATTGGCAGGGGGTGGGGGCACTTGCCCTTACAGAGTCTCATTTCTTTGGATAAGGTGTGTTTGAATTGTACTGTTTGTGTCCCAGTCAGACCATGAGCTTCTGAGAACAGGGAAAGCAGGTCTCAGCCCAATCTGGCCCGGCCATGAGAAAGCTGGGGGCACACACCAGTGCCCGGACCCCCTCCAGCCAACTGCACACCCCCCCCGCCATACCCCGTTTGGGAGCAGAGGAACTGCCGGGCTCCCTCACTTCCAACTGGTAAGGATCCCTTGCACTTGAAGCCCAGTTTGTACTTTTTAAAAATCACTTCCTGTGCCTGATTGAGCTCGATTCTGTGAGAGTCCAGAAGGTTGGCAAGGCTCTGTTGTGGGTCCTACGCAACTTGGGTATAACCCGAGACCAGAGGAGAAAAGTAACTTCCTCAAGGACAGCAGGTTAGTGGCACAGCTGGGTGGGGCTCCTGGGCCTCCCAACTCCGGAGAATGTTCCTGCCTCTCAGCCTCAGGGCATCTCACCTGTGCGTGCGGGGCACAGAGTTTTCACCCAGCTCTGACCTCACAGCCCTCCCTGTTTGCCGGGTTTCCACAGGTGGTCCCAGCAGCTTAGGGGCGTTTCATGTCTGGTGCCCTCTCCCCAGCAAGCCCTGGAAAGCACAAGTGACACATTTTGGTTTCACTTGCTTATTTCCCCTCCTCATGAGGCCACTTGAGAAGAGGAAAGATCATAGGCCTTTGAGCCAGAAAGACGAAGAGTCGAGTTCTGAAACAGCCTCCTCCTGGTTCTGTTTGGGGACTGCCTTCTTAACCGCTCTGAATTTCAGTTCCCACATCTGCTAAAGGGCTTTAATAAGACTGACCTCCTAGGTAGTTATGCAGATACACAGAGGCCTTGTACGGCCAAGCAGCTGCAGGAGTGGGCCGGGCCTCCCCGCCTCTCAGTCTTGCCAAGGCTGAGAACGGAACCGCTGGGCTCCCCTGCTCAACATGGAGACACCCACCTTTCAAGTGTACGAGGAGAAAGTCAGACAACAAAGATACATGAAGTGCCTGGGAGCCAAGGAGCTCGAGACTGGGGGGCATTCTGAGCACTCGGGCCTCGGGAAAGCATAACAACGTAACTCACATCTGCACTCAGCGTGCAGAGTAGAGACCTCTTCGCCCTTACATTATCTGGTTTAATCCTCAAAACCGCTCTCTAGGACATGGGCAGAATTACTACCGATTCTATTTTGCAGACAAGCAAATTGAAGCAGGAAAGTTCCCAAGTGCATCTGACTCGAATTCCCTTGTCTTTCCACTTTATCCTGGCGCTTCTGGAATTCCTGTTCTCCAGAGGGCCTCCCACCTTCCGTAGGCATTTCTTCTGATACCCTCAGCCTCTGCTTGAATACCCTGGGTGACAGGGTGCTCACCACTCATTTTCAGAGTTGGAGAGCTCTCATTTTCAGAGTTGTTAAGAAACACCTTTGGCCCTAGCTCTCCTTCAGAAGCACAAAGAACACAGACTCTCCCACTCCTATTAGGCAGCCTTTAAAATCTCACCCGTGTCCAGCTGGTCTCCCTGTTCATAGGAAACACTTGGGCATCACAGCAAGAACCAATCCTTCGAAGGTAGAGGACTGGAGTACAAGTCTTGGCTCTGGCACCTAACCATCTGTGTGACTATGGAATCATGTCAGAGCTACCTCACAGGGGAAGCTCTCAGTACACAGGCGCTCGTGGCATCGATATCCCTCATAAAGACCATGGTTCAGGGAGGATCAGCTGGATTGTAAGCCGCCTGACCCAGCCTTCTGCAGCCTTGAGCCCCACCCCACCCCCAGGCTCAGACACGAGGGGAGATGACATTGCAGCCTGAGAGTTTAGAAAACAGGAAGTCATGTGTGTTCAGGAAGGCTGTGGCAGCAGTCTGGGGGTGCCTGTGCTGGGGGTGGTGCCCAGTCATTGACCACAGCACCAGAGGCACCCAGACCTCCCCTGCGAGGGGATTTGCTCCCTTTCATGGAACAACTAACTTTCACCGCAGCAGGAAAGATAAGACACACTGGGTAGTGATGACAACCACTAGTCGAAGTAGATGGGAGTCTTCTTATTCAGTCCTTACAGTGATGGTGACTTTACTCACCAACAGGCTCGGAGAGGCTCACAAAATGCCAAAGGTCTAGATCCAGGGTTGAGCTCAGGCCTGTCTAGAGCTGTAGTCCAGATACCATCTCATCCACCCTTTGGACCACTTACTGACCTTGGGCCACTTCCTGGTCCTCAGGGCCGGGGAGACGGGTTCCTTTCAAGGCCATGGATGGAGTCCTTCCTTCTCTGAGGCTCACATCCCATTAGCAGGTGTGTTTCTGACCCCACACTTGGCCTTCTTTCTTTGAGGGGGCCAGACATGGAGAGGTCTACAGGGTTAACAGGGGCAGGTGGCCTGTTACTAAATGTGAGGCTAATGCAGGCCAGTGCATGTAGGGCTGACCCACCTAGAGACAGCCTTGACCTGCAGAATGAGTTTACATAACATATTGGTACCACATACTTTCTTTTCTTTCTTTCTTTCTTTCTTTCTTTCTTTCTTTCTTTCTTTCTTTCTTTCTTTCTTTCTTTCTTTCTTTCTTTCTTTCTTTTTCTTTCTTTCCTCTCTTTCTTTCTTTCTTTCTTTCTTTTTTAAGATTTTATGTATTTATTTGACAATGAGAGAGAGAGAGACAGCAAGAGCAGGAACACGAGCAGGGGGAGTGGGAGAGGGAAAGAAGGTCTCCCGCTGAGCAGGGAGCCCAATGTGGGTCTTGATCCCTGGGATCATGACCTGAGCCAAAGGCAGACTTTTAACAACTATGCCACCCAGGCGACCTGGTACCACATAGTTTCTTGCTACTCACTTTAATTTGGCATCGCCTCCTCAACTCCCCTGCCCCTCAGATGTTGGATTTCAAATACTCATGGTTCATTGTGAAGCTAAATATCTGGTCCTAACTCCCTACAGATTTTATAATCCCATAGGCAAGGATTCCAAGGCAAAAGGGGAAGAAAAGGAGTTGTTTGATTTCTTAGAAGTAACAGGATTCCAGGAGAATATTTCCCTGCTTGTATTGTGACTTCTATTACATTTGTTACGATTCATGCAATAGCTTTTAAAATGTATCTGCAATCACTTTTCATTTTCAAGTAAATCAACTCATTATGAAAGTGCAGTAAAGTACAAGATAATCAGAATCACCCATAATTCAAACACAGCTACTCTTCACCTGATGGCAGACTGCCTTCCAAGGTGTTCGTTATTTATAAATTATAATTATTCTACATAACAATTTTTCCCTGAAAATTTTTTCCCTATTTTTTCTTGCTAGTATTATAATTTAACATTACATTTTCATGTTATTTCACATATTTATATTTCATGTTTCCTGCTATTTCATAGATTTACTGGATTGCCTTTTTAACAGCTGCATAACAATTCTTCCACTACTTATTTACCTTTTCTGCATTGAAGGTTGTTTCCAATTTTCACCATTGTAAATAACTCTGTGATGAACAGCTTCATTCCTAAAGCTTTCTATAGGTTTAGAATTCCATCAGTAAAATTTCAAAAAATGAAAGCTAAGACAACTAATCCAAGGGAAAAATCAACAAAAGTTATAAACAGGCAATCTTTAGAGGAGGAAAAACAAACTGTTGAGAGCATATAAAAAGACCCTCAGTCTCACTGCTACTCACTCCTGAAAGTACAAAAGGACAGAGAGAAGGACCCTGTTGTTCACAGAGAATCAGAAGGCCTCAGCTGTGAGGATATGTGAAGGAAGGACCCCCTTTGGCAGAGGAAGAGAAGGTGCAAAGGTCCTGTGATAGATCCAGACCTGGTGTCTCTGAACAGCAAGGAAGTAGACATGGCCAGGGCGGCATGAAAGAGGGACAGTGCTAGAAGATGAAGTCAGAGGGTAAGAGGGTGAGGGCATTAGTAAGAACCTTCTCAGCCAGTGGATTTTACTCTGAATGAGATGAGGAGCAACTGCAGGGTTTTCTCTGTTTACAACAAATACACATTACTTTTGTAATTTCAAGAATGTGAATAAAATTTAAAAGAAAAAATTGGCCAATTGGAATAAATCCAGTTCATAGTTGCCTTTGCCCAGGCAGGCTTGCAGGACAGGCCTAAAATCCAGGCTCTGCCGCCAGGATGCCAAATGCCCTGTAACAGCCATCCGCAGTCTGTCTGCATTCACCTGAATATAGTAATCTTTATCTCTTCCTGCCCTTGCCCCATGAACCGAGCTATGCTTTGCACACAGCAAGTGGTTTATTTCTACTCAACAGATGCAAAAATCCCTTCATCCTTGTACTCTTTCATCATTCAGTAACACATATTCATCACCAGACTCTTTGTGATGGGCTGAATTGTGTCCCCCATCCCCAGATGCAGATACTGAAGGCCTCTCTCCAAATACAGTTGCATCCTGAGGCACTGAGGGTTAGGACTTCAGTGACTAATGTGACTGGTTGATCTGGGCAGATCTTATTTGTTCCACTTTGCAGATAAAGACACCGAAGGTCAGGGAGGTCCTGAGGCGCCTATGTAGCAGAGCCTGGATGAGAGGCCAGGTCTTGCCAATCCTTTGTTCTTCTCCACACAGCACAGAGCCCCCACATCACACTCTTGAACATAAGCATTACTTAAAAGAAATCTACTCTATTCAACTCCCTCATGTCAAAATTCCAGACACGATTTTGCCATTCATTTCTCTCTCTCTTTCTTTCTTTCTCTCTTTTTTCTTCCTTCCTTCCTTTCTTTCTTTCTCTTTCTTTCTCTTATTTCTTTCTTTCTTGTTTTTCTTTCTTTCTTTTTAAAGATTTTATTTATTTTTTTAAACAGAGAGAGAGTGTGAGCACAAGCAGGGGGAGCAGGAGAAGGAGAAGCAGACTCCCTGCTGAGCAGGGAGCCCGATGGGACTCGATCCCAGGACCCTGGGATCATGCCCTCAGGCAGATGTTTAACCAACTGAGCCATCCAGATGCCCCAATTTTGCCATTTCTCTGAGATTTTAATTTATTCCACAGATAAACCCTCATAGTACGCGTGCATAAACACACACACACGGATGTTTATTGCATAATTATCTGTGGGAGCAAAAAAAGATAAAAAGGAAACAACATAAACATCCACCAGCTAGGCACCTAATTAGTAAACATTGGTATATTCATGTGTGGCAGTTCAAAAAACCAAAAACACAACAGAGAGTTCTGTATATGCTGCTATGGAAAGCTCTCCAAGATAATTAGGTGAAAAAAGCAAGCTCTAGAACAGTATGCCTAATATTTATGTATGAAAAAGAAAACATATATAGGCTCTGTATGTATAAAAATACAGAAATCTCTATCTGGTTAGAGTTTTTGTTTGGGATGGTGAAAAATTTCTGGAAACAGAGAGTGGTAACAATGATTGCACAACAACTTTATACCACTGAATTGTACACCTAAAATGATTAAAATTGTAAAATTATATTTTTGTCCACTTTACCACAATAAAAATGTTTATTTATGTATATCTATATCGATATTGATATTGACATCAATAGCTGGGTGGCTACATACACAAAAAATGTTCTCTGCACTTAATTCAAGAGGAGCCAAGAAAGGGGGACGTCGGGTGGAGTTTACTTATTTTCCATGAATGACATGAACCCTTAAATCACACCAAGTGTGTGCGGACAGTTCTAGAGGGGCATAAAGTGGAGGCACTGGGACCCATCCATCCAGCAAAGCACCCTCAACTAGGCTGTGTCTCAGTGCATTTCTGGTGATGACTTACTGGGGTCTGGAAGTATCTCAAATATATAGAAATTGTCACTGTAAGGTGTTGGGGGAATACGGTTCCATATCTGTACGAACACGAAAACAATTACTGCTGGCAAACAGCCCGATTATTACTGGTGCTGTTATTACCTGGAGCTGCAGGAATGAGAGGCAAAGTCCTTCCCTTCCCCATCACCCATGGGAGCACCAGCCCCCTCTGGCAGGTCAAGTGGGATGAACACAGCTCTGGCCACAGCTTTGCCCAGCCAAAGCCTCGGCCCTCAGGGAGCCGGCCCCCCAGCAGGCCAAGCGGGTTTCTGGGCAACTGCAGCTGAGCCGCCTGGGCAACTGAAGGAAGGCGGTGCGGGGGAAGGGAGCCCGGGGCAGGGGATGGGGCGGGGCTGTACGTGCAGCCTCACCAGTCCGCTGGGAGCTGTCCTGCAGGCCCCAGGGCTCCCCCAGCACCCGGAGCAGAAACCTGCTTGCCGGCTGTCCCCTTCAGCCAGGGGCTTCCTGAGCCCGGGACCACCCTCATCCCTCTCTGCGGGCTGGCCTGCGCCTCTCCCTCTGCAGGGCCCTGCGGCAGGCCGGCCCGCAAGCGCAGGAGGGGGCCCCGGGGAGCGGTTTCCCACTGCGCCAAACTTCTCCGAGGTCGGGGTGGGGGAGGAAACAAGAGATTGGTTCTAAATCAGACACAGAGACCTCTTGGGACAGAGTTAACGACTCACTGGGATTTTAAAGAGGCGAGCCTGGCCCTCCCAGGCGGTGCTCGAAGTCTTGCGGAAGGAAAAGAACGAGGGGCCCCGGACGCTTCTCCAGAGGTGGCCACGTTCACACTCGCTGCCACCACCTGAGCTGGGGGCCCTCCTGCTCCCGCTGCCGGAGCCCACCCGGCGCGCTCAGCCTCTTCCCTCCAGCCGCCCCAAAGCCCCGGCGCGCCAGCCCCCAGCCCCAACCCAATTCCTAAACGACGGCCTTGACCAAGAGGGAGAGAAAACCTGGGACGCGGGAAGGGGCGCGGGGGCCCTTCCTCCGCACGCGGCCGGGGCGGGCTCCCCGGCGGC
Organism: Ailurus styani; assembly: GCA_002007465.1. Classification (NCBI taxonomy): domain Eukaryota; kingdom Metazoa; phylum Chordata; class Mammalia; order Carnivora; family Ailuridae; genus Ailurus; species Ailurus styani. Next base: position 242,837 of record LNAC01000314.1, on the reverse strand, counting down.
GTGCCCCCCAGCCTCTCGGTGCGGTTACTGGGAGCAGCAGCCCCGCCCCGCCTGCCCGCCGCCGGCTCCTCCTCGAGGTTTCCTGTTGAGCTGCCATCCAGGGCCTGGGTTATCGCCCGTGATCTCCCACCTGAACTGCTCACACACTCAGGCGCCCGCCCCCACTTGCGGTCCCTTTCCCCCGAACCGCACCGCCCCAGCCCTCTGCGCTGAGAACTCGTCCGGGGGCCCGGGAGCTCTCCGGGGCGGCGGGGGCTGGGGTCGGAGGGCTGGTTCCCAGGCGTCGGAGAGAGCACCCCGGGGGTCTCCCCTGAGAGGCGGGGGTCTGCCTGGGCTGGGCACGGCGATCGCGAGAAGGCCTGGCTCGGGCTCCCCAGCAAATGCCCACACGTGTCCCGTTGTGCCCGATCTGAAGGCGCGAGACGCAGCAATCGGCCCGGGCTGGGCCTCTCCCCCCAACACGCTTCAGAACCCGGAGGAAGCCCAGGGGTCTCTCTGTTCTCATACAGGGGGACTCCAAATGTCGTCAAGCTGCCACTCTCAGGGTAGACAGCGGCTTTCCCTTTGGAGCCCCGCGAGCGTTCAGTTTCCGCACTCTCCTGGCGCGCCCGCCCAGCAGGTGCAGGGGATGGGATCGCCCCCGCGCTGAGGGGCCACTGCTCGGCAGCCCGCGGAGCTCCAAGAACGCTGGCGGGGGCCGCCCGGGGCCTGGGCGGTGTTCTCTCCCGCCCCACGGCGGCAGCGAGGAGCCACGCTGCGGAGGCTAGCGGCCAGCAGTTAGTGACTGCTGGCTTTTTCTGCTTTTCCCTGCCTAGAGCTGCCCCGTCCCATGACAAGGTATTTATGAAAAAATACAGATGCAGAGAGTTTTGACTTAGGAAGACAGAAGAAGTCAGTTGAGCTAGTTCCTGGGCAAAGAGGGGTTTCTTGACGCCCCTTGGCTTGCTGCAAAGTCCTCAGTCATGCTCTCGGGTTTGGTCTGGGGCCTGTGTCAGAACCACCGCCCAGCCGCTGAATTAAGAGTCTCTGGACTGGGTCTAGGGATCTGTGTTTTAACCCGCTCCACCACGTTCTCATGTACGCCATGCTTTGGGGACTCCTGCTCTCTGGGTTGGCTGGATCTGGAAGATTCTGTGAATGTATCCACCACATAGGCTGCTCTCTGAGGGAGGGCAGCCCCAGACCTCTCTGTGGTAGACACAGAACAACCCAGTGTGGACCAACACTCACACGCTCCCTCTCTTTTGGACAGAGAGATCCCCGAGGGAGCCCCGACTTTCACATCCCTGATCCATCTTGTGTTCATGCTCCACATTTATTCACACTGATGTGTAATCTCATGTGGACATCATGTCCTACCTAACAGTGTTTAAAATATACTAATGAGGACCATCCTGGGATTTCTTTTTCTCCTTCTACCCTGCCTTCCTCACATCCAGGTGTTTGCTGAGGACCAGTGTACTGGGGGCCCGCCAGGAAGGCCTCACGGCAACCTGGGTCTTGGGACACCCTGCACGGCTGGTGGTGTGAGACGCTGGCCTGAACAGGGAGCTGGGCTGAGTGTCTCACGCTGCCTCAGCTTGGTCTCGGAGGTGTTCCGTGCTCCTGGGAGGGAGCCACAAGCTGCTCGGGGCCATTCAGGGACTCTGAACTTTCCTCAGGGCTGTGTTCACGGGATGGGGTGACTGGGTACCCCATTGCCTGCTTGAATCCCCCTCGCAGGGTTAGTTGGTCACAGAGAACAAGTCCAATTTCCAAACAGACCAGAACAACCACCAAAGAAGGAAAGAACAAAGAAACGTTGCAGCCAAAATGGAGCCAGCATCTGGCTCCTATATATCCTTCACTGATTTATCCTGGATGGAGAAGGAACAGAAGGAGCCACCAAGCCCGGAAGGTGAGAAGTGCCAGAGCAGAGGAATGAGCGCAGCCTGGCCTGCAAATGAGCACGCGTGAGTCTTCCCAAATGTCTCCCACGGCTCTCCATCCCAGTGCTGCCTTTCCCCACCCTGCAGATGATCCTCTCCAAGCCTTTCTCAGCTGTCACCTTCCCCCCTGGCTTCCTCCCAGCAGAGCTCCAGCCCACACCAACTTGCGCCAATTATTTTTAGTGCGAAGAGCACTTCATTTCTTACTCTCATTGCATCTAATGGATTCTTTCCTACTCACCTAGACTGTAGGTTGCTCAGGGATAAAGACCACGGCTTCTGGTTCTTTTGTTTCTATTGCTGTAGGAAGCCCAGTGGTAGGCATCACTGGACTCAGTAATTACCCAATTGCTTAGGTAACTGAGATGCTGAATGGTTGACTATTGAGTAGTGGTCATCAATGCAGTAACATGAATGAATTTTGCCCCTTACACATCAAAGAACCTATGAGTTGAAAGAGAGCCCATTTTTCTGGGCACCTTGGCTAATGCTATCACCTGACATGTGTGTGTCTTTAGGGAAGTTACTTCACTCTGGTTTCCTTGCCTCCAAAATGAGGGTGTGAATTTAATAATGTCTGTGGCTCTGTGATTAGGGCTCAAACTAGTCACCAGAAAGCAAACGACTTAAGATTTCATAATGAGGAGCCATCACAAAGGGTCAGCTTCCCAGACATTCTGTCTACCTTTCCTGCTGTCCCTCTGTGAGCAAGAGAGATGGGGAGTTTGTAGCTCCTGAGTCCTGAGCCCTGAGCCCTGGAGGGAGGAAGGTGGGCAGGGACTTTTCTCATGGGTGGACCCCAGGTAAGCAGGCCCCCTGCCATGCCGGGCAGCATTCTGCTGACACCTGAATACAGAGCTGGCCAAGGATCACCTGGAGAAGGGCTGCCAGCCTTCTGGAAGAGCCAGCCCCCCCTTCCCATACACCTGTGTATTTGTCTCCAGCTCAGCAAAATTCATCGTTCAAGGCCCAACTCAGATGTTACCTCCCTGGGAAAACTTCTCCGCTTGCCTTGGGCAGACCTGATCTCCCTTCAGTGGGTACCTGCTTCCATTCTATTAGTCATGTGTTAAATTTACTGTTAAACAGAATATTAGTTACATTTTCAAATAATACATTCAATATGTTTTCCTTCAACCTGCAGATGAAGTATCTCTGAATTAAGGAAAGGGATCCAATTGTTAACCTTGTTTAAAAAAAAGGTACAAGGATTATAGAACTTTCTCTGTGTTTCCAGGCGGTAGTATATCTCTTGTTCTTTTTCACATTAACAACTGGACTCACCGCTTTAGATTTAGAAGAACTTCCTGATAAGGTGTCTAGGGGGTTGAAGAAAACCATATTGAACTTATTGTTTGAAAATGTAGTTAACATTCTGTTTAAAGTACTATTTAATATGGTAATATTTCTGACTTTTCAAACACGTTTCACTAATTACTCAATGACAGGTCTGTCACCACTAAAAATTAAACTCCACAACATCTGGAATAGATTTCATTCTTCTTTGACTCTCCAGTCCCTAGCTTGGGCCAGTGTGAAGGAGGTAATCTTAAGGGTTTGTTGAATGAATAAATAATAAATTCTGGTAGGTTTGACTCAAACCCTTACGCTGAGGCTGAGCCCAGCGTAAAACCCCTGTGTTTTCAGCTCTCTCTCCCTAATCCCTCCAAAAATCTGACAAGAAGAAATAAGGTTAAGACTAAGAGCTTTCTGTCTTTGATGTTGAGGAATCCGGCCCTGTGTGCAGGCAGAGACCAGAGCAAGACCACTTTCTCACCTGGCTGCGTGGCTGACTGGCCTTGCAGCCTGGGGCAAGCTGTTTCTGAGCTCCTCTGAGTCTATTCTGAGGGCCCAGCCCGGAGAAGGGCTGCGTGCTCTTCCAAGTCTCCTCTGCAGGTCTTTTGTGAGACGACGGGGCTGCTGGCTGGACGGAAGTCCTGCGAGAGTGGGAAGGCTTTCCTGGAGTGTGTTTGTCAGTTTGGCAACCCTCGGTGTGCCCAGCAGCCCACGCCCCACGAGCGCTCGCCTGTGACGTACGTCGTTTGCATGGATCAAAGGCCCCACAAAGCCCGCCGCCCCTGCAGCTGGGGAGGTGCTGGGGGGACGTGGGCGACAGTGGGCTGGCAGCCCCTCTCCCAGGGAAGGAGTTCACCCTGGGGCCTCCAAACCTGGCCCTGGGCCTTCCCCCTTCTGGGAGGGGGGACAGGATGGGGGTGAGCCTGGGGCCTGTCACTTCCCCTCTTGCTCTCTCAGTTACCCCATAGTTCGGTTGTCGGGGCGTCTCCCTGGAAGCACCAGGGAGCAGCGCTGACGGCGACACCTGCAGGACCTGCAGTCCTTCCTGTCCGATTCTACGTCTAGATATACAGGTGTAGACAGAGATTCAGATATTCCTATGGAAAAGCGACTGGAAGGAACTACAGCCGAGTGTTAACAGTGGTGTCATCTCTGGTTTGTGAAATTGTGGATGATTTAAATCTTTGTTATGCTTTTGTCTGTTGTCCAAGTCCTACAATACATTAACGATATAAAAGTATGAAATAAGAGAAAATAAAAAATCCATTTTCGGTGCCTCTCTTTTTTTTTTTTTTTCGGCGTCTCTCTTAACCACCCCCCTCTTCACCCTCAGCCACACTTTAGGTCAATGAATATCTAAATGACTGGGCATTCTTCACTTCAACACCAGCGGGAGGTAGGTGGCGGGACACTTAGCGTGGTGAAGTCCCCCGGAATCCGCCAGCCAAGCAGACCCGAGCCGCTGTGAAGCCCCAGAAGCCAGTGGGAGCACGTCTCCTCGTCCTACCCAGGTCCGGACAGTCCCCGCTCACCTCCCAGCGCAAGGACCAAGCTGGGGTCTGGGTTTACTCTGGTGTCATGGGACCCCTCCCAAGCTGCAGCTCCATCTTCGTGATGGAGGAAGAGGCATGTGTGCCCTGTACCAGGTCTGGCTGGGCAGCTCGGCCCACAAAGCCTTTGGAGCCGGCAGGAATACAGACAAACCTGGTGTGCTGTGGGTACCCCGAACTGGGACCTGGGAGTCTCTGCATGTGTGAGTGTGTCTGATCACACGAGGGCCTGGGGAGGAGGGTTGGCCACAGGCTTGCCCGGCCTCTCTGAAACTCCAGCAGGAAAGTAGGTTGGAGGAGCCCTCTGGGGCAGGGGAGAGGATTGCCTGGTCCCTGCAGAGGGCAGTCAGATCCAGACCCACTCACAGTGAGGCGGCCTCAGGGCCCTTTCCTAACTGAGGTTCTCTCTGCAGGGTCAGAAGGTGACCAGTCTGTGGAAGGGACAGACCCAGTCTCCCGGCTCTGGAAAGATCTCCCCTCCTGGCTTGCAGGCTTCCTCCCACTTCCCTCCAGCCCTGTCCTGCCTTCCTTCCTCTAGTTTTCTCTTGTTTGTCTTCTCTCCACAGTTCCTCCCTGCCTTCCCCTACCAGCCTTTTCTTTCTCTCTCATCCTCTCCTCCTCCTCCTCCTCCTCCATTCCTCCTGGTACACACCTGATCCCTTGGGAGGTAGCATCACGGCCTGTCACCTCAGAGAGCCTGGGGTGACATGCTGCCCACCAGCCCTGGGCCTAAGGACTTGGGGCCTGTTCCTTTTGCAAGATGGAGCTCTCTGGAGGCAGTCAGCGAGTCGCCCTTCCCCGTGTCTGTGCACCGCTCTGCTGCGGGGTGGCCGAGCTTAGCATCAAGGTCACACTGCCCACTCGAGTACAGGGAATTGCAGTCCGGTCTGAACATGACCTAGACCCGGGCCAGCAAGGCTTTCTTACTCCCTAGACATGCCAGGTACAGACAGAGAACTCGGAAACCCGCGGTTACACTAGCCACGCTTCAGAGTAGCACGCCAGGATGTATCCAATTAGCAGTGCTTGCTCCTGCCTCCCAGCTAACTTCAAACACCTGAAGCCCTCCCTGTCTGGAAGCCAAGCCCTGAAAAAGTCATCATTTCTTGTTTTCAAAGGAGAAGGGCGAAAGGGAGGGTAACACACATACACTAATTCACACACACAAAAAAATGAAAGTCGTTTCCATGGAGGGAGTCTGCTGGGATATGTAGAATCTGGGTTTCTAACTTGCATCTCTTTCCTCTTGATCCTGCAGGTCGGCCTCCAATTTAGTGGGAACTGGAACTAAATTTGTGCTAATTTATTAGTTGAACATCAAATTCAAAGAGTCCTTATTTTTTTTTGAACAAAGCCAAACTTTTCAAGTTAAAAAAAATAGACCTCATGGAAACAAATTGTTGGAATTTGATCCGAATCTACATTAATTTATTTCTAAGATTATTAAATTAAGGAGAATGCCAGCCTATGGCCTGAAGTAACACCAGTGATTCAGTTCAGTTTTCTTTTTCTGGAAATACTATATCCTACAACTGTAAAGGGGCATGGTCAGGGAAATGGTGAAGAAGAGCTTTGTCTTTAACATTTTGTTCTCTGGCTTAAGAAACACATAACAGGGGAGAGGGCCTCCTCATTCCAACAAAACACCCCCAAAATCCTGACTCTGGCTAGCAGGACACATTTTAATAACTGCCCCAAAAAGAGACTCGAGTGTCATGTGTTTGGCTGTACATTGTTTTTCTCCAGAATGTGCCGATCGTGGCAGGCAGCAAGTACCTTTTCATCGGGCAATAATAAAACTGTTTTTAAGTTCCCTTCCTTTGATAAGCTTAAATTATAAACGGAAATAAGAAGCTTATAATTTCCCCCCAAGCAGATGGCACTCTTCTGGAACAAGATCACCCCGGGATTGCTGTGGAGCCCCGGGGTTTCCGCATCCCAATTTGTGATGTACTGAAGGCAGCTGATTTGTTCCCCCAGCCTGCATTTCTGACTGGACTTAGCTGCAAATACAGAGGCTGCCTCCCTGCCGTGAGGTGTGTGTCGGTTTCGAGCACCCCTGATTTTCTTCTGGGGGGAGGAATGGGGTTTCAGTTCTGAACCTCTCTAGGGGTCCCATCCCCCAGTAGTGGCTCTGAAGTTGCCCCCTTAGCAAATTCCCTGAGGGAAGACTGGGCTTGGGTGCAGCTCCTGAAGCGGGGAGGGGCCCCAGGATCTCGGGCTCTGTTTCTTAACCCCCCACACCCTTTCTGAAAGCAGAAAGTTGCATACGCCAGATGAGAGCAGGAAGGCGGGGAAACTGGGAGAATTCTGCCTGTGGTCATTGTACCTCCAAAACACCTGGAAACAGGGACAGGGCTACCCTGAAACTTCGATCATCTCTGTTTTAAAGGCAAAAATTATCAAGTGAATGCACAAAAAGAAAAGAGAAAGAGTAAGATGCAGTTACTGAAAAGTCTTTAAGACTGCAATGTTTACCTGCAGTGTGTGCTCTGCAAAGAAAAAAAAAGATGCCCTTTACCTAAGCTTCATAGCATTCATCTCTTTACTCCTTCCGTTTCTCCTCCGGTCCCTCTCTCCCCCTCCCAGTCTCTCCCCATCTTTTGTTGATTTCCTCTTTTATTGATTTCACAGTCTCCTGCCTTTCTCTTCTCTTCTCCCATTGTCAGTCTCCCGCTCCATGTATCCCCTTCCTCCCTCCGTCCCTTTCCCTCCTTCCTTTACCTGTCTCCTTCCCTTCCAAAGACCTGTCCAGACCCAGAATATGTTTACAAGCCTCACATTTAGAGTTCCGGAAGATCTCACACTGCCGCCTCACCTGGCCAACTCCCTGGGGTCGCCAGTACCGCCCCCCCCCCCAGGAGGAGGGCAGTGAGCTGGAAAGCAGCAGCTGGGTTCCCCACCTGTCTTCGCTCCTCACCTGTGCTGTTTCCTCAGCCCTTTGTAGCCAAGAGACAGTCAAAGCAGTGGTTTCCCTGAAATATTTCAGGGAATTTATTTATTTCACAGCAGGAATTATTTATCGAGCCCAGGCTGCCAGAAAATTCTGTGTCTAGTCATTTGGAGGTCACTGATGACTGGGCATGCCCCCTCCATATTTCTCTGACTACAGTGAAAGGGGTCCTTGGAGCAGAGTCAGCTGGATGATATTAACTCGCTCTCCCTCTTCTTTGCTAATTTGAGTGCTCAGATGATACATGGCCAGGCACAAACACACTCCTGACAGCAGTTGCCAAGGAATATTGCTTTTTTGGACTTTGACACCAGCTCCAACTTTGAGAGGAATTTAAGTGATATTTACTGCATAGAAATTTCCTCACTGGAGCTCTGCTCTTCTGGCTTAGCCTGCTTGACAACACGTTAGATTTATTCTGGCATCAACTAGCCTGAGACTCAAACTTAATTAACTTCACTGGGGGCTTGGTTGCTGCTTTGGAGTTTGGGGCTCAGTGCAGACTTCCTGATTGGTACCCATCACCACGCTTAGGAGCACCTCACAGCAGACGAATTAACCACGGAAAGAACCCTCCCCCTTGCACACTTGTCTGGCCGTTTGCCAGGTTACCTCTGCCCTCCTTTAGGGAAAAAAATCCGTTTGTCTTTGGACTGCTGGTGTCAGACGGTTTTGTGTATTACATTTGAGTCTATCTTTAGATTGTACCGCTTTGGTTGGGTTTTTTTTTTTAATATTATAATTGGGGACTAATGCTTTTGGGGAAACTTACACTAATGTTTTTGGGGAAATTGATACTTAGTCTAAAGAATAATTATTTCAAATGCTGAAAATAAATTTTAATTCAAGTTCATCTATGAGGGAAAATGTGTGCTTCTATGCACACGTGTACACATAGGTACATATGTACAGGTATACAAACGTGTGTGTGTGTGCATTGGAGAATGTATATGATGTATGTATACATATATATATGCACTTGACAGTGTATATAACATATGTATACATGTATCTATATGCATTAGAGAATTTATATAATGAATGCCATGCAGCAATTTCAGCATTCAGGGGTAGGGACTGTTGAGAAGCCAGGGGAGTGATAATCAGGTAGCATGAGCCGGACGGGTTGGAGCGCCCTGATTAGCTAGTTGATGGGAAAAGTCACTGAAAGTCCTGTCTCTTGTCCCAAAAGTACTTCATTCTTTTTAGCTTGTAGGCCAGAACCTGGAGACATCCAAAGATTTATTATGAATGCTTACTGTGGTATACTCTCACTTTTAAACACTTATTGTAAGGACTCCAAGCTTGTTAACAAAGATTCACTATTTTCTCCTGGCTAATTCCTGGGTGAAAACAATCTGATTTTTCAATGGCCCTTCATACAAACAGTCACAAAGCCCCCAGTGGAGGGCCCAGGGCATNTTTTTTTTCCCTTTTTTTTTTTTTTTTTTTTTTTTTTTAGTACCTGAAAACTCCCATCTCCCATTTGGAATATTCAGAGACTCGAATTCTAGAGGGGAATTTTCTGTTGGAGAAATAATTCTGTTGTATTGGGTTATTACAGGCATCCAGGCTACTTCTCTGCCTGGGTGACTGACAACACAGCACTTTGCTGATAAATAGGAAGGCAGTAAAGGTCTACCCTCCCTCCTGGAGGAGGTTGGTGCGTGCTCTAATTGTTGTTAGGGGTGTAGAGCACAGATCTCAGTGCTGGGGGCCGGTTGTTGTGACTCGTTCTCCTTGGGCTTGCTTAGTTTTCGTTCATTATCCTGGCCAGTCCTGGGGTTCTGCTTTATTCCCAGATTTATGTGGCCACCGGTCACATCCCCCAGCACCGTCTACCCCCCCCAACCCACTCAGACGAACGCCAGCAGACTTGCTCACATCCCGGTGACCTAGGGCCTCTGTCTGGTTGGTTTAATATCTGTATGGTACATCTGTGGGCTTTGTCCCGCCCTGGACACTTCCTCATTCCAGACATTTGGTAACAAATCGAAATTGCGGAACCATATTACACGCCACAGTTCTCCAATCCCCTTAGCCAATTCGTAATTGACTTTTAAATCATTTAGGTGCAAAAGCAAATAATATCAGCCCCACTGTTCAGTAGCTAATAAATTCTAGCTCATGAAAACTGAGGGAGAGCGCTTAGACCATAAAAATTAAATATTTATATAGATACTATATCCAGATAGTCATATAAATGCACATACACACACATTTTAGACATCACTATTCATTTTTAATTTCTTATGTGATATTCAATAAGAAGAGATTTCTAATGGAAAAAAAGTGAAAGGAAGACTTATTGCTTCCAAATTAATATAAGAAACACCCCTGTAATAGCATCCTCTTCCCCCAGTAAAAGAAAAAAAAAGATACACAAATATCGAATTGACAAAATAATCTTTTCTCCATTGTGAGAAAAGTGAGTTAATATCCATAAAGAAGCTTAGAGCTCCCTCAGTTGAAGGATGCTCTATAAATACAAAGCATCATTATAATTTATTATTGAGTAGAGTCAATTTTTTCATCCGAGCCATTTTTCAAACCTCTCGTAGCATAGGCCTGTCTGATGGGGGCTCTGACACAGGCCAAAACACCTCTGCTACACACAGAGAGGAAATCAATCAGTTTAATGGGAAGGCTCCTCCAAGGCAGTGTCCGGTAGCCCAGCGGGACTGTTTGAGCCGCCTGCCTGTGGTTCAGCCCAGTGACTTACAGTCTGAGCCACATCCCCCAGCCCAGTGCTGGGGGGAAACTGGTCTTTCCACCCTGGCCACCTTCCTCCCAAGAAGGAAACCGAGGCTAGGGAAGCTCGTTTTTCCCTTCCCACTGGCACAGCCAGATCTGCCTTCTACTAAATTGTAACCAACACATCTACAGGGGCCAACACCTCTGTTCCCAGTGAACCGGTCACTCCTAGACAGAAGTCCTCCAGCTAGCTGCTGGGCTGTGGATGAAAGGGATGGGGAAATACAATGTTGTCTTTCCTTCCAAGCAGAGCAAGGAAGAAGCTACAGTCCCAAGCATAGAAAAGAAGCAAACTGCATTCAAAAACAGGAGTTCCTAAAACGGAAAAATTTGATCTGGTTTCAAAATAAATCTTATAAAAAGTTTGGCAAGTGAGATTTATGCATTTTGTGGGACTGAGTCCATTTAATGTGCTGGACCCAAACCAGAGCATGAATAAGAAAGTTAAAATTACCCACAACCCCCCCCACACACAAACATAATCTCTGCTAACATTTTGCTATATTTTCTTCCGAGGTTCATGCTAATTTTTTTTTTCAAGATTGGGGTTGTATCCGCAGGGTTTTTGTTGTTTTTGTTACCTACGTTTTGACTATTTTCAGGTATTGTTATGTATAATTACTTAGCAACGCCCCCATATTGTAACAAGTATGAGTTATTATTGATTCTTGCATATTAGAGTGTTGCAATAAATATCCTTGAACATAGATATTTTTATCCCTCTGATTATTTCTTAAGCAGTAAATGAAGACACATGGAAATGCGTAACTGAAGGGAATAAATATTTTTGAGACTCTTTCAGCTTAGTGCTGAATTACTTTCCAGAAAGACAGTACCAGCTTATACCCAACAATATTTGAGAGACTTTAATGTGTTTATGCTTGCCAATGCTGTGTATTATCATTAAATAAAACCTGAAATGACCTACCCAGTAAATATAAAACCGAATCTAATTTAAAAATCTGCATTTCTTTGATTATTAGTGATGCTGAGCATTTTTTGTATTTTCTTCACCATGTCTGTTTCTTGTTTTACGCATTGTGTGGCAATGACCTTTGCTTATTACTATTTTTTTGGATGTGCCTTCTTAAGAAGTGATTTCTAAAAGCACGTTACTGGAGATACCCACACTTTTCGCTTTGTATATATTGTATTTTCCCACCTGTCACCTATATTTCACCTGTGTCTTTGACACATAGAAATTGAAATTTAACTAGTCAAATATTTTGCTTTTACTTATATGCTTAGAAAATATTTCCTCATTTTGAGATCAAATGCATATTCACTTATATGTTCTTGAAGGTACTGTTTTCAATGATGTTCTGAAAAACATTCACAATAAAAAATTAAGCCGTGTCTTCGGCGGCAGCCCAGGCTGACAGATTTTATCTTTTGCTAAATCTATTTGTCTGCACTCACACACACAGTGCGTACACATTGGGAAAGCAAGTCCAGCAGAATTGACTTTTTCTATTTAAATGCAGCAAAATTAAGAAGGCACAGTTGTGGGTTTTTTCAAGGGGACAATGACAACATAGGTGAGATCACTTTCTTATAGCCAGGTCAGGGATGGTGTCACGATACTTCTGCTGGATTTTGCCAACACCAAACTTGGGTCCCTCGCCAGCTTGAAAGAAAACTCAAAGGGACAGAGGCATCCGTAGGAAATGCTGAATGTAATGTGCGGCTGCCTATCTCGTGTCTGATCAAGCCCCCCTGCTAGTCTGGCTTGGTGGTTTGGTGGCCCAGTGACTTCATGTCCTGGAGAGGGAGCCTTTCTGGCCTGGTCTCTGGCCTGCGTATCCTGTGTCTGTGAGTAACCGTGCTTTATCACAGTCTGCCTCACTAATACGGCTTCTGGATGGTTCTAGCCCCGGACATGACCAACTGTCCCCAGAATCTACATCCACTGCCCAGAGGCAATCTTGGCTTCTCCCTCTCACTGCTCACCATCTCCTGCCCTCTGGGCCTTTCCATCATTCAATGTCCATCTGAGGGCTGCTTCAGCCCAGACACTGTTTTGCAAACAGCTGTGGTTGTTTCTTACCTGGCTCACGGGGTCATAGAAGAGATGTGAGACTCACTTAGTCATACTCACAGCCAGCGATTCACAGGCCTGCCCAGCTCGCCGACTCCCTCACCCCCCATTGCAGCCTTGAGGATGAGGTGTGATTATGATCCCCATTGTAAAATAAAATAAAATAAAATAAAATAAAATAAAATAAAATAAAATAAAATAAAATAAGGAGGGTACTGAGCAGACCAAGTTCACACAGCTGGTGTGTCCAACAGTGAGCCCTGGACCTCTTCTCTTCTGCCATGTGCAAATTCAGGCTCTCTATGTGAGCCTGCGCCCAGTGGCCACAGTGGATACCCCCGCCCCCTTCCCAAACATTCCTGACTAAAGATCTTCCAGACTTGGTGGAGCTCTCACAGCGGAGGGAGACTCCCCGCTTTGTGTAGCAGCCCCTCGCTCTGTTCCTAGGTGGTTTTCCTTCTCACCAACCTCCTCGTCACACTGCCACCCAGAGTCTAGTTGCGTCCTTGGAAGGTAACGAGCATGCTCTTTCTTCTTCTTGCTGGTGCCCCACAGAGCTAAAGGCTCTTCTTGGCCTATGCGCCTTTGGTCTTCTATGTCCCTTTTATCTTACACTTGTCTTGGTGGGGGCTAGGGGGCTCTGCCTACTGTGCAAACCCCTCTACCCCAACCACCCCAGCAAATGAAATAAAGCTAGGTACCTCACTACCTCCTCCTTGAATGTTTCTCTCTGATTTTGCTTGCAAGATAAATCTGCCTAAATATAGATAGATGGAGATACCAAATATTCTCACTGCCCTCCTTTCCTTCTCCCTGGTTCTGAGTCTGAGGGTGGAGCTGCCGCTGGGGAGGGGGAGACAGCCTCAAGCAAGTTACTGCCTAAGCCTTTAAAGTCAGATTTTAATCTCCTTTCCCCTCCACCCACCTACCAGCACAGTCAACGTCTTGAGACACCTGCTTGGGTGGGGGTGGGAGGGTAGCGGTAGCGGGGTAAAGGGTGGCAGAGGCTCACTTGCTTGGCATGTGGGGAGGAAAATTCTGCTCCTGGCTATAGAATCTAACTAGAGCCTCAAAGAGATCCTCTTAGGTAACAGTGGCCAGGCACAAGAGAGACCCGTAGCAAAAGACAGCAGCTCTACCTTGGAAAAATGTCCCAGGTCCATGTAGGAAATGTACGACACGACTAGGACTCTTGTCATATTGTAAGCAAGGACACTATCAGAGACCAATGGACTGGTGTCAAAAGGAACTTCTAGGAGCCAACTTGAAGATCCCATTGCCTAATGACAGAATCAGTTAAACGTCGGTAAGAGGACAACTGCAACAGATCAAAATACTTAAGTAGGTTGAAGTGCATGTGGACATCATGACCCTAAAACCAACCAACACAGTTATGGCTCACCATTGGAGGATGCCAGGGAACTCAACCATTTCTTACTTTTTTGCTGTAAAAAAAAAAAAACCAACAACCACCCACAAAACCTCCTTTTTGTTATAAACTATACCAGACACACGTTAAAGTAGAATAGTAGAATGAACCTCTGTGCATCTGTTACTCTCAACTCAACAGGGACCAGCCCACAGTACTTCCCCATGCCTATCTTCCCCCTTCCCAGGATTATGTGGACCCAAACCACAAGCGTTATATCTGTCATTTCATCTAACAATAACCAATCACTACAAATAAAGGGAAGGAGCGCCAAATAGTTTGTCTTTATAGAAATATTTCACCAAATAAACGGAAGAAGAGCTAACCCCCACTGAAATAGCCGCTCTGGACAGTGACCATCCGTGGTCGTAGCATCACCCAAAGCGAGACCCGGGGACATCCTGGGCTTCCTGAGGAAGACACACCATACTGCCTTGAAGTCCTCTCACTCCCTCATCAGGCTGGAACGTGACCAGATCTCCAGATCCAGCATCCAGTTTATAAAGGTTACCTCAGACGGAGGCACGGG
>LNAC01000314.1:190693-228135 GCA_002007465.1 Ailurus styani | reverse complement strand
GGGGGGGACGCCACGGGGCGGGGGTGGGGGGGACGAAACCAGGACCATTCGGACTGTGGGAAACTGGGACAAACAACCTGGCTTCCTCACCAAGTACAGCTCAAGCACATAAAGTGGGGGCGGGGGGACTCTAAGTATAAAAGAGACTAAGCAACATATTAGCCAGTTGGCTCCTAAGTCAAACAAATGGAAAAGTTAAAAAAAAAAAAAAGGAGATAGTGGGAGAAGTTTAAACACGGAGTAGATGTTTGATGACATTAAGGAATCATTGTACGTTGTATAAGTAGGACGATGATATTATGGTTATAAAAAATGCTTCTGTCGTATAGAGATACGTAGTGAAATATATACGTGCTGTTCATTTTGTTATTTCCCTGCTCCTACACACGTTTAAAACGTTCAAAACTGAAAGAGCCGCCCGGTTGTCCCTTTGGAAGTCAGAGTCGGTTAGAAGTGAAGCCTCGCTGGTCCCCGCAACAGTCCCAAGCTGCCAGCACGTTCTCGAAGATTCTGGGGAGGCTGCTGAGGGTGGGCTGTGCGGCCTGGGCTTCTCCTGCGCCCCGGGGACACCAGGCCCCGCCGCTCCCTCCCCTGCAGGCTCTCCCTACGCCCCGCCCTGCGGAGCCAAGGGGACGGCCCTGGATCCTCTCCTCTCCGGAGCTGGCCCTGCTCAGCAATCACCTGCTCTCTCAATTCCCTTCCTTTATCTAGGAAATGGGAGCAATAAAACGGACTGCGCAGGGCTGTCATGAGGATAAAATGGCATAATGTACGGGAACCGCTCTCCTACCGAAATAACAATTTGCGGGGACAAGAAGGGCTCCCCTGCACTTAGGGCTGACTGCGCATGCTCGGGTTGGATTCCAAGGGCTTCAGATGCATCAGGTCGCTTAGTTAATTCCTGCAAACCCCTAGGAGGTGCGCCCTGTCATTGCCCTCCTCTCCCCAGTGGGGACGGCCAGGCGCAGATGTTAAAGGCGCCTCGTCAGTTGCGGTCTTTGCCCTTACTGCGCCCAGAGGGAGGACAGCCGTGGCCAGCCTGCTGTAAGTGGAGGGACAACAGGGAACTCCTGCTCTGGAACTAGGTTTAGACAGAGGCATATGGGAGTCGAAGAGATCTCTGTTAAAATAGACATTACCCTGAGAGGGTGGCACAGGGAACACCAGGAATGCCTCAATCCGACATTGTTGACCGGATTCCTCTCCCTCCTGTATCAGGACCCTGAGAAATAGGACGGGTTGAGTCAGGCCAGATATTGAGGATAAAAGCCCATGACCTTGGCAGCTTTACCTGGAGCCTGTCCTGATCCCCACCTGGAGTGATCAGTGTCAGTGACAGGCAAACAAAACTGGCTTCCTCTTTCTCTAACAGACCCAGGGGAGGGAGAGGCCCCCAGTGGATGTGTCCTCTGTGTGGTTCCAGCAATTTCCTTGAAGCTCTTCCTTACTGGCTGGTCCCACCCACTCAGACACTTCCAAACTGGCTCTTGTGGCTGCTGATGACCTTTTGGTTAAAAGACCAGGTGCAAAACTTGAAAGCTGGCTGGAGAACAATCAGATTCCGGGTCTCCCCTCCTGCCTGAATGACCCAGGCAGGCAGGATGCTGCCATTTTGATCCCCAGCAAGGTGTCATGAAAGTTAGCCCTACCACTCGAAGGCCCCTGGAAACTCTTATCTTCCCTTCTCCTGGGCTGTGCTCTGCAGTTCCAGGCAAAGCATCAAAAGGCTGGACAATGGAGCTGTGAGGGGGCAAGGGACTTGGAAAGAGCACTCTTTGCTTGGGGCAGTTCAGCTGGTACTGGTAAAGCCAATGAACTTCGGGCTACACTGATGGAATCTAGCATTCAGCACACCAGAGGTGGAGAGGCCCATTGCAACCTTCCTTGGGCAAGAATCCCCACAGCTGTGCTTTTGTTTCTAGTTGCCTGGAGTAAAGGGACATGGAAGAAGCAGGCCTGCCTGAGTAAAGGCCAGCAAGGCAGACGGCTGCCCACCATGCACAAGGGCTGAAATGAGGCAAGACTCAGGCCTCGGAGATGCTTTTAGTATTTGAAAGGCTGTCTCATGAAGAAAGATTAATGTGTGCCCAGGTGTGTGTGTGTGCGTGCATGTGTATACTAGAGATCGGGAGAAGCTTCACGAAGAAGGTGGATAGTAATGCAGGCTCTGGGGTACAAATGTCTAGCTTCAAATAGCACCTTCTGTGCCTTAGTCATCTTGTCTATGAAGTGGGAATAAAAAAAATAGTACTTCTCTCCCAAGGCTGTGGTAACATGAGTTGATGTATGTGAAATGCTTCAAATGGCCTGACTTGTACTAAGTAACTTAGCCACCCAGGCATCCCTCCAGTTTTATTTTTAAAGTACACACTGTTTTGGAAGAATATAAGAAGAAAATACCACAGGGGCGCCTCGGTGGCTCATTCAGTTAGGCATCTGCCTTCGGCTCAAGTCACAATCCCAAGGTCCTGGCATCGAACTCCACGTTGGGCTCTCTGCTCATCAGGGAGCCTCCTTCTCGCACTATCTCTGTCACTCTCTCTCTCTCAAATAAATAAAATCTTAAAAAAAGAAAAGAAAAGAAAATACCGCAAAAGATTAGGTGATTTCTGGAAAAGAGGGTTATGGATGATTTACATTTTTACATTTTTTAAAAGAGATTTTATTTATTTATTTGACAGAGAGAGACACAGCGAGAGAGGGAACACAAGCAGGGAGAGTGGGAGAGGGAGAAGCAGGCTCTCCGCTGAGCAGGGAGCCTGATTCGGGGCTCAATCCCAGGATCCTGGGATCATGACCTGAGCCGAAGGCAGACGCTTAATGACTGAGCCACCCAGGTGCCCCAAATTTTCACATTTTTGAATATTGCATACCTTCTAGGTAACCACATCCTACCTCATAAGTGAGAAAAGCCCAATTTTTAGTGCCCTATTTTGGAAAGGGATAACAAGATGCTTAAAAAGGTCCTGGTCACTAAACCACCCCCTCACTAAAAATATCCAAGTCCATATGGTTCCTGGACAGTTGGGTTACTTAGTTTAATCCCAACCCCATCAAGACGCCAGTGCATGGGTCTAAAGCCTGGAACGGGACAGGAAACACCAGCAGCTCCCTGCAGAGAAGGACGGTGGGAATGGCTTGTTCACGTCTTTCTTCTCTCCTGTACTTTTTAATTTTCTAAATTAAATGTGCATGACTTTGAAAATGGAGGGGGGCATTAATTGGAATAAAAACCAAAAAGAAATCAAAAGAAAAGGTCAGTCTACCTTAGCTCAAAGGTCCCCGGAGGCCAGTCGCTCTAGTTACCATGACCATGCTTCCGTGACCACAAGATGGTGGCAAGTACATCACATGACATCCTCCTCCATCCACCGCACAGTGCAGCCTAATGCTGGCCGTGGCCCCCACCTTCAAACAAACCACCTCGGAGTTCCGGTTTGTTTTTGCGTCACGTGGCAAAGCCTCCCTTACCATGCGGCTTCAGCCTCTCCTGCTCTGGTCACACAACTTTCCACTCACATTCCCTGTCCACGTCTCTCCCCCTTGGCCAGGTCTGCCTCTGTGGGGCCTCCCTCACCTCTGCCTTGACTGCGCCTCCACTGCCCTCGATGCCCCACCTGGGGCCCCTCCTCCCGACTGTGCATCCAGGTCCCACCCATCAGCCAAGGTTGCTTCTTTCACGCCAGGTGCACGGAGTGCCTCCTTTCCTATACCAAACTGTCATGGCCGTGTTCTTTACTGCTTCCTGACCCTGAGTCTTGCCTCTCCCATTTGGGAGTGAGCTTCTTGAATGTGGAGCCACATTTTCTACTTCTCTTTTGTCTCCCATGTCCCAAACCAAAACATCCAGCTCCACGTGGAGGGGGTCCCCAGAATCCCAAATCCCCTTGTTACTCAATGGCCATGCCCCGGGGCCTGATGCCCCTGGGTCAGGAGAGGCCAGGACCCAGTGGGGCAGACCCAGATCTGAAGAGGTAGTGGGCCTGCAGGTTAAAGGCGATTTGTCAGGGTAGCCCTGTAGTTAAGACACAGTCCTGCCCCAGAGTCCTGCTCGTCTCTGACCAGAGCAGAGTTACTCAGTGCGTGCCCAATGGAGAGGGACCAGAAAGTTCTCGGTGGACGCACGCAAAAGGCAAGCAGTTTGGAAAGTGGGGTGCAAAGTCAACAGAAGAGTATTCATCAAGCTGAGAAAGAGGGGACACTAGCGTTTACCATGCAGACAAAAGTGTGGCAGCTGTGAGTGCTCCTGGTGCCCCCTCCCCTCCCAAAGTTCACCCCTCCACACGGGCGTGGGCTCCTCCAGCTCAACCAGCCAAGGAGCCACTGTGAGGCCTCTCCTGGCTCCCAGAATTCTGTGTAGAGCCTTGTAAACCTCACACCCCAGATACCCTTTCAGGTGATGTTAAAGAAAATAGAGATCTATTATAAAGGATGGCTTAAATAGGACCAAATTTTAGATCTTTTACCTCTTTGAGCCACCCACTTTAAATCAAATGGGAAGGCGCATGCACATTCCACATAAAATATATCATTATTTTACTATAAAAAGATACAATATTTTTATAATTTTGATTTAGAAATTATTTGGTTATAAATAATTCATTTAATTTGTAATTGGCTATGATTTTTTGGCTTTTATCACACATTTTTGGAGATTTTTGTCATGTGACTCTAATTTCCAGCTTGTTTTCACAGGTAAGATTTATTTGACTATTTAAGGCAACCATCAGGCTGATAGACTGCACACTTACAATATTGCCTGAGACTTAGTGTCTTGTGTATTGGTTTTCAACCATAACCCAATAGGACTTATTGCAAGAAAATTGCTATTTAGAATACTAAAACTTGAAAATAACTTAGTCTACTAAAAAATTTAAAATGGAGTCAAAGGGGCATCTGGGTGGCTCAGTTGTTAAGCCTCTGCCTTCAGCTCAGGTCATGATCCCAGGGTCCTGGGATCAAGCCCCACATCGGGCTCCCTGGTCGGCAGGAAGCCTGCTTCTCCCTCTCCCACTCCCCCTGCTTGTGTTCCCTCTCTCACTGTCAATAAATACATAAAATCTTAAAAAATAAAATAAAATAGAGTCAAAGCTATACCCATACTAAAATCCTGTTCCCTCCTTTGCTTCCCCAAAGCTTTCTTGATTGGGGGAGAAATTTGGAAGTAGGGTAAGGGTAGAATTTTGTAAGCACAAGGGGAACACACAATTTGATGCCATCCATGTGGGGTGGAGGTTAAAGGAATAATTCAGAATTACTGCTCTGATCTTTTTGGGATCTTGTTTCTTTTCAAAACCAAACATTTCTTTTTCTTTTTCTTTTTTTTTTTTTTTTAACAAAACCAAACATTTCTTGAGGATAGATGCACTAAGTNCTGCTCTGATTTTTTTGGGATTTTTTTTTTTTTCAAAACCAAACATTTTTTTTTTTTTTTTTTTTTTTTTTTTTTTTTTAACAAAACCAAACATTTCTTGAGGATAGATGCACTAAGTTCTGATGCGACCTAGTGTGGAGCCCCCGGAGGTTAAGAAAGAGCTTGTTGATTGATTGATATCTCTACTCCAGGTAGAGTCCTCTTCCAAATGGGACCTTTTTTCCCCGCTGTCTCCTGGAAAAGCAGCGGGGAATCACAGGATCCTCACTTCATTTAGTCCCGTGACACGGTCGGGAGTTTCTGCTGGCCCATGTTACCAGGGACCAGGCAGGTGGGGCTGGAGCTGAGAAGGACCCCAGGCCTCCGGGGAGGTTGGTTTCGGGGCTTCTGCAAAGGTGCTTGTCTGTGCCCTTGGTGGGGTGTGCTCCCTGCTTAAGCAACCGACCCCCTCCCTTCCCGTCCTCTCAACCAAGACTTCCTGGGGACCTGCTCATCACCTGCTGGGCAACTCTTCTTCAGACTCCCCCCTCTGAACTCCCTTAGCAGGAATCCCTCAGTCTGGTGGAAAGTCCCAGAGAAGTTTCAGCCCTCTCCCTGCCCAGCTAGGGACAGCCCTGTCCCCCACTGTTCTGGGATGAAGAGGTCAAAAGGACATGTCCTTCTCACCTTTGGGGTTCACTTCAGAGCCCATGCATCCTCCCTGGTGCTCACAAAATGTTGAGTTCCCGCAGATACTAATGATAAAGAAAGAAGGTGGGTGGGACCTGCCCACTGACAGCCCAGAGGCCGCGTGTAGAGTCAAGCTTGGACTTTGGGGTCCTGGAGGGTTTGTTTTGAATCTCATCTTGCCTCAGGGGAGTGGGGGGTGCTGGGGTTGAGTGAGCCTTCCTCCTCTCCCAGCATCTCTCAAGCACAACCCCCTCCCTGCCTCTGCCTACATCCCTCTCCCAGAAGCGAAGGCTCTGCTGGCCAGGCCGGGTGCTGACCTTGAAGAGCATGCGGCTGACACCAGACAATGGAGGAAACCCAGTGGCCACTGAGGTAGCAGCCCAGGGAGGACCGGGCCTCGGGTCTCAACACTTCAGAGAACCTAGAGTGAATTTCAGGAACCCTTCTGGACTCCTGTCCCCAGGGCCTTGTGTTTCTTCCCATAGAAGAGAGCCTGGAGCTGCCCCAGCCTGAGTCGGGGAGGTGGGGGGTGGGGGGAGTTTATCCTGAACATGTGGTCACAGTCCATTAAGACGGAGCCCAGGTTTGCTTCAAGGGGCATGAGGAACTAAAATGGAGGGAGGGAGAGGTCTGGGAGAGGCCTTATTCAGCTCCTGGTTTGGGCCCTTCCTGAGCTGCTTTTAATCTGATCCAGGAAACCCATAGCTGTGCCCACAAAGCAACTAAGCTAATACCTTTAGCTTATAAATTGCAGTGCCCAGTGGAGAAAATCAAGCCCCTCTCAAGGATTTGGTGCTTAGACCCTACAGATGGCCACCCTCAGGCTCCCAGTCTGCTTTTTCACCAACCTCGGGTATCCTCATGCCCTTTATAGCATTCGTGCTAGTTTTCCCCCCGTGAGGGAGCCGGGTCCCCAGCATCAGTTACAAAGTCGATCTCATTTAATCCTCAGCGACGGCTCAGGGACATGGGCCCTAGTGCTGCCCTGTGACATGGCACGGCCCCCAACACCTGTGGCAGAGCAGCTGCCTCCGAGCGCCAGCTTGGGGTGGGGGTGGGCAGGACGTGCCCGTCACGACGACCACGACAATGTCAGTGACAATGCAAGAGTGTCCCATCGGCACCACGCTCTACAGCCGTGCTCCTCAGCTCTGAGTTCGGGCCTGAACGGAGTCCACACAGAAGAGCAGTTCCCTGTCTCTCCTCCAGGCCCGGAGTCCCCTCAGCCTCAGCCTCTTCCCGAGGGGCTCCAGACACGGTTTGCGCCCTGGGCTGGCTCCAGGGACAGGAGGCGGTCTCCCCGAGCAGAGGCCCCCCCCCCCAGAGCACCCCTGGCAAGTGGCCCGCTGTCCTGCGCTGTGTGTGGGGTGGGCCTGGGCAGAGGGACCTTCGGTGCCACTCTGCCGAGTGGGGGCCGCCGGCAGCTGACCATCCAGGGAGAGTTTAGAACGCGACGTTAGAGGTGGGGCTACACGGGGCCCCCCTCTCCAGCGGCCGCAGCTCTCCTCCATATCATTGCCCCCTGTATCTTCTCCTTATTTCTCTGGGAGCAACTTGGCCTTGGGGCAACGGATTCCTTTCCCTCCAATCGCCAGACAGATGCTGCCTGCCCACCCGCCCGCCTGTCTTCTCGCCTTCCTCACGGGCTGCCGTGGTCACCCTTGGTCACAGGGACAGCTGGCCGGCCTCCTGGCTCCCCGCAGTTTCCTTCCTTGCTCCTTCCCCTCCAGGGGCCCAGCAGTTCTGGTGGAGGCCCCAGGGATGGGGGGCGTTCTGGAGCATCCTGAGGACTGGTCCTCCGGGCAGCCCCCACCTTTGCCGCTGGGCGAACACGAGGCAGGCCAGGGGCTGGGTGTGCAAGGACACCGCTTGCCTGGGCCGACCGGTGACCAGCCGCCACTGTGAGGGTGCCCACACCTGACCTTGCAGGGAGGTGGTCCGCAGCCAGCAGGGGGACGGACAGTGCAGCAGCAAGAGCTGCTGAATCGCAGGCCAGGCGTGCTCTCTGGAGGCTCAAGGAAGGGGTCCGTGTGCACAGCCGCCTCTCCCACCTCCCTACGGGCCCCTGGGACCTGCGCGCTTGGGACCTGTCCATCTCTGGGCAGCTGCAGTGCCAGGAGCGGGGTTTCCTGGACAGGGGACACTGGGACGGGGGGGGGGACATGAAGGGCAGAGCTCAGGAAACCCTCCTTCAGCCCCAAGTCCCCAAAACACTTTAGGTGGATTTGGCTCATCTTAACTATTCCCCATCAAGAACAATATGGATTTTGTTCTCTGTCTCCCTTGGTCTGAGCCCCAGAGACCAGAATGGCCTTGGCGGGGCGCATGGTGGGGAAAGAAGCGGTGGTGCTGACCAGCACCAGGAACATTGAACAACCAGGGCATTAACGAAAAAGAAAGTGACCTGAGGGCTGGTGCGGGGAAGGGTACAATTTGTGGTGGGCAGAAAACTCCCTGCCTCTCCCTCCCCGTCCACACTGCCCCTCAGACCCCTTCAAGGACACACCCTCACGCCAGAGGGGCACACGGCCCCTCTCTGCTGCTCCTAAGAGGCGGCGAGAGAGGAGGTACTGTCAGGCCAAAGAAACAAGCAACATGGAAAAGTCGATGGAAAGAAAACATGTTTTCATCACAGCAAAACCAAGAAACGGGTTTGGTTCTTGCACCAACCCCCTCATTTTTCGAATGAGAAATCAAATTCAGAAGGGACACAGGACATCACAGCTGGCGAGAGACAGCTCAGGGAGGGGGCAGGAGCCCTGACTTTGGAGGCAGAAGCGCTGTGGACCCAGAGGCAAATCACTGACCCTCTCTGAGCCTCAGAGCAGAACAGGGGTGCTCTAACCCTAGAGGCCTGTGGCGGCATCCACTGAGATCACTGTTGTGAAAGTACCTTGTAAAGTGAAAAATAGGAGTGGGACGCAAGGGGTCAGCGGCAGAGCCGAGATGAGGGCCTAGATGCCCCCGACCCTGCTCCGGCACCGTCCAGAACTCCACTCCCCTCGCGGCAGGACAAGCAGCTCGACAGCCTCGCTGCGATGGCACGCAGCTGTTCCCACGCGAAGGAGGCCAGTCTCTGCTACCACATCCTCTCTCTGGCTTGTGGGGCCGGCTGCCTGCTTAGAGGGTCAGCACAGAATCGCCCCCTCCGAGCCTGGGAAAGACTCTGACCACCCATACAGGGTCTCTGCCTTTGTGTGCGGTAGAAACAGGGATCCCTGTGGAGGGTAGGCTTAGGCGCGGCCAAGCCCTTCCTCCAGGTGGGCGCTCCTGGGCCCACACCGCAGGGGGCACGGGCAGCTGCCAGGACCCACTGGCGGCCTCAGCCTCGTGCCTTTGTTCAGCGCTCAGACTGATAACCCTACTTGCCGTGGTGACCGAACTGGTCACTGGTCTCCCTGGTGAGGGTCCGACCCACCCTTCTTCCAACAACGCCGTATGGAGTGTCTTTTTGTGACAAGGCAGCAAGGCTAACTGGAGCGAGCACTGGACTGGGAGTTAAAAGTTGAGGGTCTTGGCCCCACAGTATTACTTTCTAGTTTCGTTCCCTGGAGGCACTCACTCAGTGTCCCCAAACCTCAGTTTCCCCACCTGCCAGATGGGAACGACAATCTTTCTTTCAAAGGGTTTATGATGAGGCACAAAGGAGAGGAGACGATGAGAAAGCTTTGTAAAGTGGAAACCAGAATATGGCCATGTTATTGTATGTTCCAACAAAATCTAAAAAATAATTTTATTGCTAAGATGACGTAAAATTAAGACTTATCTTAAAATTAGGTGGAAAAAACCCCTACCTGATGGAGCAAATAAATATTTCCTTTTCTTCCTGTGCATGCTTGCTTTTAGGCCACATTCTTGAGGTTCGAGTGGTTCTTAGTAAAAACTCAGTAAAGTGAGAAGACAATGGGTCCGCAGTGTCTCCCCCAGGAATGGTTGTCTTTGGGCCGAGGGCAGGGGCTCCCTCCGCCACCGTGGGGAGAGGCAACTCAAAAGGCAGGGCTGAGGATCACGGAATGGATTCCAGAGGTTTTAATACCCCACTGCCTACAAAAGACTAATAAAACTCCAGGGCAGGCTTTTTCCCAAGAGGGGTGCGTCACTGCGGAATACAAATGGAAGACCCGAAGGAAGTTCCTAGGATTGTCCTCCAGACTCTGTTTATAGGGACGGATTTTGTGTTCCTGGATGCCAGTTTCAAATATCCATGATGTTAAATTTGCTCGCCAGCAGCCAAAAGAAAAGTGGTCCCACTTCACCTTCTTTGAAAATATGTATTCAAATTGGCTGACGTGTTATTACGGGCTTTTGTGTCTGGAAAGAGGGTTAATGAAAGCTTTCCTGCCGGCCTGTGAGTGGGTGACACTCCCATTGAGATGCTTCCTCAACTCTGTTTATTTTCCTTCTGTGTGTTTGGTTTGGTTGTGGAATTCCACGGAAGCGTGCCCCCCACTCGGGGACGAGAGAAGCAAACTAGGGCTGTCCACTGAGAGGCCGTGTTTGCCCAGAACGACGCTGCAGAGACGCAAGGAGGCAAACCCAGAGCGACATGGGACAGGGACTTGGGCCCTCTCCCCTGAGACCTGTAAGACGTGCCCTGACTGGCCCCCGGAGAGAGGCTTCGGGGTTCCTGCCCGTTGCACTTCAAAGGGCCCCGAGCCCAGCAGTGGAGAAGCCCAGCAGGGGAGGAGCTCAGCTTCGTCTCTGGGAAGGCCGGGGTGGCCCCTCCCGGCCCCCAGCTTTCCCCATCCCCCACCCCCTCGGGAAAGAACTGGGATGCACTCAAGCTCCTTCAATCGCAGCTTTTGAAGTGCATGAGTCTGGAGACCGATCGCCAGCTCTCCCCGCCTCTGACCCGCTGCTGTAGGGAGGTGTGGGGCAGCTGGGGCCCAGGGAGGAGGCAGAGCCACGTCCGTCCGCTGCCAGTGGCCCCATCCCCACCCTTTCTGGACCTTCGGGCCCAAGTAAAGAAAGTGGCTTGCCCATTTTTGTGTGCCTCCCAGGGCAGCGATACACTGTAGGAAGCCATCAACGTCCCTCAAGCCAACACACACACACAGGCCCTGCAGGGGGAGGGTTGGCATGCATCGGAGGGCCCGTGGCCTCCAAATCCTGAACAGCCTCTTCCCCTCTCAGAGCCTCTTCCCTTCACCTTGCCCGCATTTCTCCACAGCTTTTCCTCGCATTCTTTCTGCTTCCCCCTCCTCCCTTTCCTCCTTTCGACATCTCTGAAGGAACTTAACGTGGACAGTTACAATCTTCTGATGAGTGCGTTAAAATCGTTACTTTGTGAAATTACTTTGTCACATCTAAAATAGCATATGTTATTCTATACCTCTAACTTCTGAAATCCTCGCGTGGCCCTTTCTTCCCTTCGAATGAAATTTCCACCTCTCGCCCTCCATCACAATGGTTATTATCAAGAAACAGACAAGGCCAGGCATTGGAGAAAGCGGAGCCCTCCGGTACTGTAGGCAGGACACCAGGACACAGCGTGGGGCTCCCTCCTCCTCAGAGATTTAACAATAGACCACCAAGGGACCCAGCAATTCCTTGTCCACGGACACACCCGGGCCATTAGGAGCAGAGTCCAGAACAGATGACTGCACACCCATGTTTCCAACAACATGATTCACACGGCGTCCAGAACAGATGATTGCACACCGATGTTTCCAACAACATGATTCACACTAGCCCAGATGTAGAAACCACCCTTCCACCAAATACATGGCTAAGCAAACCCGGGCCACCTGCGCAGGGGCAGATGACCCAGGCGATGGTGTGGACGACCCCGGAGGACATTCCGTGAAAAGAAATCAGCCAGATACAAAAGTACCTGTATGTTGTATTTCCACTTGCAGAGGTACCTAGAGGAGTCAAATTCATCGAGGCAGAAGGTGGAACGGTGGTCGCCAGGGGCGGGGGGAGAGGGCTGGTACAGAGTTTCAGTTTTGCAAGATGAAAAGAGTTCTCTCGCTGGATCGTGATGGTGGCTGCACAGCCATATAAATATGTTTAATGCCGTGAAGCACACCCTTGAATGTGATCAAGGTGGTAAGTTCTATGTGCTTTTTTACCACAATAAAAACATGCAAGGGGGGACATTAAAATTATAGTTTGCTATTACAATTGTGTTAGGTGTGAAAGTTGTTTTGTGAGTATTCCGCCAAGCTCAGACGTGCATTTGGGAGGGAAGAGGACAGACAGAGGAGGTGAGCAAGGTTAGGAGTTGAGGCAGGCTGCTTGTGGCGGAGAGGTTTAACCCTTGCAGCACCAGGTAAGGCGGAGACCTTGCCCCTATCTGTGACTTTATTATTCCCCAGTTGGCCATCACTTACTTTTATGAGTGATAAAAGTAAGGAATAGCTTATAAAATTTAGCAGCTTATGTATGCACAAAGAGAGAGAGAGAGAGAGAGAAAAAGAGAAAACAACATGTTGGTGAGGTCTGTGAAGCCTCTTACCTAGCAAGGAGGGGAATTTTCCTCTCCAGTGTAGGCTGATGTCTTCAGTTTCATATCACAAACAACCTCCCCAGCGAGGGTGAGCCCCAGGTGGGGGACACCCTGCTCTCCCAAAGCTCCTTCTTGAACTAACAGATTGCCCTAGTAGGAGGTGAGAAACCACTCAGATCCATGTCAAAGGGACCCCTCCGGTGGGCGGGTGTCCGGGAGACCAGGAGGACGTCTGCCTGGAGAGGCGTGCCCCACAGTTGTAGAAGGCTTCATCCCCGGGGTGCCCCGGGTGTGCCAGGGGCGCAGAGGAAGGCAATGGGGGGATGTTGGGGAGTCCATATTCATCATTCCACTCCTGGGCAGGTGAAAATGATTCCACTATCACCCTCGAAACTTTTCTGCCTCCTCCTCCACCCTCCCTGTTCATACTTTGTCTTCTTTCTGTCTGTCTTCCCCTTTCTGCCTCACAGAGCAAGCACAGATATACGGAAAACAGCTGTCACTTAGTTGACCTCTCTCAGGGTCAAGGGCACTGTGGGTTGTATCACAGCAGCCATGTGAGATAGGTATTATTGTGCCCGTTTTACAGACAGAGATGCTAAGGCTTAGAGAGTTTAGGTAAGTTGTCCAGGGTCACACAGCTAGAGTGCAGCAGAGATCCGAACGGGCCTGTCTGCCTTCAGAGTTCAGACTTGTCATCGTGTTGTTATATTTTTTGCAAATTCTCTTCCTCCCTTTCTCATTCTCTTCCACAGACTTAAGACTGTAAGTCTGGTGAAAACGGTGCCAGCAGGGAATGGGGGAGAAGTTTGACAGATAAGATAGAAGACAACCAGGCTTATGACAGGAATGTAGCTTTGTTTCCCGCCTGCCTTTTCCAGAATGGCTGAATTCCGGTGCTAGAAGGAAACTTATTACTTACCTCTGCCCAAACCTTCTGTAGCATGCAGGAGAAAATAGGAACAGAGACATCAAATAAAAGGCTTAAGGTCACACAGCTGGGTAGTGGCAGAGCCCAGACCCAGGAGCTGGCCACCTAATGCCAAGACTCTGTTCTAGAGGCCTTCTCCATAGATGGCTGTCTGCTAGGTTTAGGTTTACTTGTCTGGAATCATTAACTCATCCAGGAAGTATTTACTAGGCACATATCCCAGTCCAGCCTAGAATCAGTACACCCTACCACAGGCCTAGAACAACTGCTGTGCTCTTATTTTGTTAGATCTGTGTCTGTAGGTACAGCCTCGGGGACCCTGGACATTCTTTCTGGGGCTCAGCACTGGGCGCTTGGAGGGGTTGCAAAATGAGGATGCGGTTTACGGCTATCACAGGTAAGCTAGGCTGAGTCTCCCCAGAATTATTAGGGGAGCGGGACAAGCAGGGAGATATCACTGGGTCAGGATAACTTGTGGAGGATGGAAGGGGTAGGGGGTTGCTGAATAAGATATACTTTCTGAAGAACGATTTGCCATCAGTGTTTCTTGTGTACGCCCACTGTCAAGCCGGAATCCCTGGAGACCAGGGCAGCAAACCCTCTGCCATAAAATTAGGGATTGATTTCATCTTTTCCAAAAGGGTCAGAGGTTCTCCTTCTGCATGGGCAATGGCCAGGTACTTGGAATATGCTAGAGACTATTGGATTGGCTGAAGGAGAAATACATTGGAGAAATCAGACAGCGCAGTGGGCTTCAGTTCACTCCCCCTGGGATGTGGGAATCCTTTCCCTGTTCCCTGTTTCCCTGTTCACTTCTCAAGTGTGCTGTGAAGGTCAGAGGAGCAAACAGGTGGGAGGTAGTAGCTGGGAAAGCACCACTCACAGGTGTGGTGGTCTCATTGCTCTGCCCTAGTTTTATCTTGCACTGTGGCTCTATATCGCCCACTTCACTGGATTGTTATGAGGACCAGATAAGATCATGCATCACGCATTCCTTGGAGGGCAGGAGCTTTGCCCTGCATTTTGTATCTCCTAGGAGGCCAGGTACAGGGAAATGTTGATTAAAGCAATGGTTGTTGGGTATGAAGGTCTCATCAAAAATCAAATGTGAGGGGCAAGGCAAGGATCACATCAGATCCTGTGCTCACCAGATTCTAGAGCTAGAAGAAGGATTAGAGACCTATTCCAGGGCCTTACCCTAGAGCGAAGAAGTCTGGGGTTCAGAGAGGGGGAACGGCTTGCCCCAGTGGGGCTGGAACTCTGTTCTCTCCTGCTTGGTTCTTGGGTCCCTGCATAGTGGGGGGGACCCTCCATTCAGACACAGTGGGAGAAGAGGAGGACTGGGGCCCAGGTGGCCACCCGAAGGATCTCAGTGCACTTCTCAAGCTGTTTCAGAGAAACTTGCAAAGTCCAGTGTGAGAAAAAGTTTCCAGCCATGACATAAGGGTTAGGATAGCAGCCTTGGAATGGAACAGTCTCTGGTTAGATCCAGGTTGGCTAGTTGCTAGCTGTGTGGGCTCTCTGAGCCTAAGTTTCTCCATTTGTAAAATGGGGATATCAGGGGCTTTTTCTTCACAGAGTTTTGAGAGGCATAATTGTAATTGGATGACGTGTGCCTGACCTGGAGCTCAACACTGGCTAAGGGCTCATTAAATGATGGAAGTGGGGACAGTCCCGACACAGACCTATGGGAGGGAGAAGAGTTTGCTCCCTGGTGTGTCCTCATTACCTAGGTCCGGGTTCAGCACAGAGGAGCTCAATAAATATTTGTTGAACAAATGACACTATTTAAGTAATACTTCTGTCCTTATTCCCCCTCAGTAAATTCCAGCCCAGCTGCTGGAGTGATCATGCTAAAATGTAAGATTGCCTTAACAGTGGGTTTTCTTTGGTCTTCCACAGGAAGAATTATGGAAGAAGGCAATAAGTAGACAGGTAGTGTGTTGGTCATCACCTAAGTGTTCCTGACCATCTGGATTTCCACCCACCCAAGGCTCTGTTGAGTGATAGCGATGTTGAGAAAAGAGCTTGAACTTGATGGCCTTGAAGTCACCTCCCACTCTCTGACTGCTGTGCCAAGGCAGGACCACAGGAGCCCTGCACACCACCCCACCCCCACCCCCCACCCCCAGCCCTCCTCTCATGGTTAGCACTGGGGTCTGCCTGGCTAAGGAGCTGCCCAAATGCAATAGCTCACCACTGAATCCTGAAGTTGATAAGGTTTGCATCCCCTTGGGGGTTTGCATCTCGCAGGATGGAGGGCCCGCTTCTCTCTGTGGAGTAAGGCAGGGAGTAGGAAGAAGAGGTCTGGGAGGCAGTAGCTGGAGCTCAGGGGTGCTGGGCTAAGAGAGAAATTAGGCAGGCCAGAGGACATGTGGGGCTTCCTGAGTGGGGCTGAGAGATGGACCCAGGGTGAGAAGATGAAAAAACACAACCAGGGATACTATCAGGCAAGATAAGAGTCTAAACAGGGGATGAGCTGGTTGGAAAGTTGAGATATGGGGGGTTGGTTCTAAATGACCTCTCTGCATTTCCTGAGAGAGGTCTTTGCACGAGAGCACTGTGTCCGCTGCGGTCCTCGGTCACCATCATAAATGCCTGGGAGGAATGATACAATTCTTGGTCCACCATGACCACAAACATCAGCTCCATGCTTTGGGAGCCATCAGGAGGGGTGTGGCATGTACCACATCTTCTATGAGACCTCCATCAGATGGAATTGAGGAAGCTTCCCAAAGAAGATGGGGGAAGGTAAAGTTGGGCTCATGGAGGCCCAGGAGATGGGCCCCAGGGAGCAGGGGCATTGCCAGTGAGCTAAGAGCTAGGATTCCCACTGCCAAGGGTTTAGTCCAGGGAAATAACCCCAACCGGGGACACCAATAAATGCACAGCAGTACTCGCAGCAGCACTGTTCATAATGTGTCAAAATGGGAAGCCATCTAAACGTCCAACAATAGGCGGCGGCAGAATAAAATGTGGCACTCTCTAGGCACTAAAATAGATGGAGAGAAATATTTAACAGGAGGGAACAATGGCCATGATTTATTGCTGGGTGAAAAACACAGTTACAAAACTAAATGTCCATCTTCAAACCTTGAAGGATAGTCACTGACATACTAATGAGTCTCAGTGGCAGATTTGTAAAAAACGATCTTTGTTTTTTCTTTGTTCTTTTCTGTATTTTCTGAGCTTTCCACAGGAAGTATGCTTTGACCTTGTGAACATTAAAATACGAAAAATATTTTCTTTTAGAGTGTGTGCTTTTGGTTCTAAAAGCAGAAAATTAAATCCAACCACTTTTAAATAGGATTAAACAGTGGCACGGCTGACTTCCAGGTCATGTTTTGCTTATTTCTCATTTTCTTTAGTCTTCTGGGGCAGGGGAAGCGTTCTTGGTGGTAAATTGCTACTTTTAGGAGCAGTGGGAAATAAATAAGGACAAGAAGATGGTAAGTGTGCCTGGTGTTTGTTTTGGAAATAATCCTGATCTCTCTGAACACTTGTTATCTTGGAGCTTAGAATTAAAACAAGACATGGGGCTGAATGAGGGAGCCCAGCACAGCGGAAGCCCTGGGCTGAGGGCCAGTCCGGGTTGCAGATCTAGAGTCACACACTCTCAACACACTCAGAAAACATGCCCACCTTCATCCATGACCTGACTTCACCTGCAACATCTTGCTGGCTGAGTCCCTGGCTTCAGGACGGCTACCTCCTTTCTCAGTGAGATAGAGATTGGGACCTAGGAGATCTTCTACCAAGCAGAGGTTCTGTGATGCAGAAGGAGAAGGGAGAAGGTGCCAGAAAAGCCTTCTTCACTATTTTACCTGGGGCTCTCCTGGCCAATATTCTACTGAGGACCTGGGCCTTTCTGCTTGGTGCCTAATAGAGACGCCATGGCAGATGGGTTACTGGTGCCAGCTGCTTAGCCTTGGGTGTCCTGGTCTGTGCAGCTCTCTGCCATCCCTCCTGTCCTCCAGCCCTTAACCAAAGAGCTGCCTTCCCATCCACCCATCTGTTCACACTTTGATCACTCGGTGGCTCCTAACTTGGGGTGGTTGTACTCTAAGACAGATTAGCTGCTAAGCTAACAATGCTTTGGCACCTTTCTACATGAATCTGTGTCCTCCCAACCCTCCATTCTGGAATACTCAGGTCTGCCAAGAGTCAGGGGAGCAGGGACATTGGAGTGAGGCTAGGTGCAGAGGGCCTTGAGGGGCTGGGGAGAGCACAGGCCTCGAGGTCATTGAGAGACCATAGAGGTCATCTGCATGCACACATGGCCTCTGGCATTCCCATGGATGCTCCTCGGGAACTCCATTTGGCATTTGTACTTGCCTGTTCAGGCATTTGTTTTTTTTAATTTATAGTAACAGAAAACATTTATTACATTGCTACTACTTGCCTAGCTTCATCTGGGCCCTATACACACATTATCTCCAATTCTCCCAGTGACTCTTCAAGGTAGGTAGAGTTATCTTCATTTTATAAAAGAGACGATAGTTTCAGAGAGGTTGAGTCACTCACTTAAAGTCACATAGTTAGGTAGTGCTAAAGCAAGGATTTCAGTTTGGGGCTGGATGCCTCATAAATCTCTCCTCTTTCCACTTCCTGCTGAAACTGACCTCCCTCGATCTCACCATCTAGATGGAAACGCAGGTGGAAGATGAAGGAGTCACTTGTCAACTGTGGACACCCAACGTCAAGCGATTGCTTTCCCTACTTTATGACTGTCCCCCTTGGGAAGAGCCTTTCCAAAAGCCATGCTCACATGACATCCCTGAGGCCATCATTTCAACTAAAGGTAGGAAAGTGATTAGCAATGGATTAATTGCTAGCCTCTTGTGCTGGTCAACTTAATGGCCAAAATGAAGTCAGATTGGATTGTCCATCATAGCCTAACCCATCACTGAGTGATTACAAACAAAAATTATGACTTTAGTCACTGGGTCTCAACCAAAGGCAGATTTTGCCCCCTGGAATATTGGCACTGTCTGAAGACATTTTGGGTTGTCACAACTTGGAGGCGTTACAGGGATCTAGTGGGTAGAAGTCCGGGATTCTGTTAAACATCCTACCATACACAGGACAGCCCCCCATCACAAAGATTCATCTGACCCCAAACGTCGTAACACAGAAGTTGAGAAACCCTGTTGCAAACACTTAATCCAAAGGGATACAATGCAACTGGAGCTTAATTCGATATCAGAAAGAGCAGCTATTTTATTCCTGGGAATTTGTCAGTACAGTTAGCTGTGACCAAGGGTGTCCATATCCTGTTAGGCTAGTCAGTGGGCACTGTGTATTTTTTCCAGTTTGTCTTATTCAAGAGTGGTCCATGGAATTTACTTAGTGTTTCTTTGATTTTTAAAATCAAGAATGGAAAATTTAACCTCTAAGAGGAAAAGAAACAGAAAAGAAAAAATATGTGTAATAATGGAAGATCATGTACAAATTTTAGTAGCATAATAGTAACTTCTATAAGGTTACTCGCCCCCCTGCACACCACCCTTCTAGGACACAGGAATGTACATCACGCCCCCACATGCAACTCGCAGGAGGAGAGCTTGGGTTTGGAACCAGAAGAATGGATTTGAAATTCCTAATCGACCAATAACTGATTTTGAACAAATCACCTTCTTTAACTTTAGCTTCTCCACCGGTAGGAGGGGGCTCTGCCTGCAGATCCCAGAGAGCTGTGGATTTTTCACAAAGTAGCTTACGTGAAGGCACTTGACAAAATTACAAAGTATGATTTCATTGATTTGATCACGCAACACACAGAAGGCTTCTCCTTCATGGGGTGCATGGATTCTCTGTATCTGATTGTCTCACGTGATTGTTGCCTGTATTAGTTTCTCCACTTTGGAGAGATACTCTTTACATCATGAAATGAAACATTGAATTCAACTTATTTTAATCACGTCCCAAAGGACATTACTGCATTCGAGAAGACAGTACCTCCCATTACAAGAAGCCTAGGATGATCAGGCAGACAGTATTTAAGATACAGCTTTCTGGTTTCCCAGTGATGAAGTCTTGACATCGTCCTATGCTTTATTGGTCCTACAGCAATTCTTCCCACTTTGAGCCAAACTCTCACTGCTCTTTAATTGTTGTCTGCTTCTGTCTTTCCTTAACTGACAGGATGCTGGATTTTCACTTTCAAAATCAACACAATTTCAAGGGTTATTAAAAAATTTAGAAAAGCCCATGTCACACTTTCCTTACAACCAGAGCTTCTGCTGTGAATTAGAGAAGTGGCCTGTACATGTGTCACTAATGAACTTTCCTCCGATGATCTCAAAGCACTTGTAGTGATTCTGACACACATGGTTTCCCATAACTGCTCCCCTTTCTTGCCTGCAAAGTCTCGTTATGCAGAGGAGAATTATTTTGAGAACAAATGAACTATCATTCGTGATGGGCTGTGAGTTCCTGAGAACAGAAACTCCTGTGACTAAACTCTCCACGAACAGAGCAAATCAGAGAAGAACAACAGACGCTTTTATTGCTCAGGCCAGCCGAATCACTCGGGTTTTCCCTTTCACTTCAGTGAGAGGGCATCGGCCTTGAGGATGGGTGCCATTTTTGTTTTAAGCTTGGCACCTGTGCTTGCTGCTCCCTGACGTTGGCCCCTCACTCCAGCTGTGTGGGCTCCTGAGGAGGCCACCTCAGATGTCTCCCTGGTGCTAGGGGAGGGGCACATGCAGAAGTGGGCAGACACTTCCTGACGGGGTCTCCTTTGAAATCCAGAGGTGGAAAATGGGGCATAAGTAGTAGTGAAGGTAGGTTTGTATCCAAGCATCCAACTTCTGATCATTGCTCTTAACCAGGGATTGGCAAAGTATGGCCCATGGCCAGCTCTGAGTGGCTGTGTGTTTTGTAAATAGTTTTATTGGAACATCACCATGCTCTTTGGTTTACAGACGGTCTCTGGGCCCTTCTGTGCCACACCAGCTGAGTGGAGTAGTTGTGTTAAAGACCATATAGCCTGTAATGCCTAAAATGTTTACTACCTGGTCCTTTGGAGAAAAAGTTTGCTAACTGCTGCCTAACCACTGGGTTTCATCTGAGGGAGCCCAATGGTAAGTACTTTAGGCATATAGGGAACACAGAGAAATAAACATCAGAATCCCTGCATCAGGAATCTTTCCACTGGAAAAGAGAAGTGTAACTACACGAGAAGTTAATTAATAATACAAGGGTCAGGTGATGACATGAGTCAGCAATCAAAGATAGCACAGTGCAATGATCTTATGAGCTGGCTTTCTGGTAGATCAAACACTTAGGTCCTGGGTGCCAAGCCCAGCACTTTTCATGCATACAGGGTTTGTTCCTCGCAAAAACCCTTTGAGGTAAATATTAGTACCTACATCACACAGATGACACGTGCCAGATCCAGAGAACTTTTATGTGTCCCAAAGACATACTGCTAAAAAGTACTGAAGGTAGAGTTTGAACGCAGCAATGCAACATCAGAACCCATGCTCCTCGTGGAGTGGCCTGATGGTCAGTGTCTAGGAGGCTGAGGAAGGACAGGATGACTGTGGGGTGGGGTGGGGTGAGCTGCAAAGGCTTCAATGCAGAGGTGGGTCTAAGCAACACCAAGGAGAAGGGAGAAGAGCCTGAGAGACAGTCCCCCCCACATGAGGGAGACCGTGTGACACGCTGTAACAAAATGAGAAATGGTTGCTAGAAAAAAGAGAAAAGGAACCATGAGAGTGTATTATTTTTCCATGAATAACCTTTCACTGCATCTTCCTGTACTTTCCCTGACTCCTAATTCCCAACCCTGACCCCCTCTTTATCTCACACATGCACGCGTGCACACGCTCGCGCACACACACACAGACACAGCAGAGAAAATCAAGGTTATCCCCAGTCCCAACCTATACACCTGTGTTGTCAATAAACAGGTCTCACTAGAATGAAAACTTATTCTTAACTAAAACACATTCACATAGCCTTTCCTTGCAAGTCAGGGCTGGACCTTCATCCAGTTTCTCAAATGCTCATCGACTGAAGAAAGCTACAGATAGAAATGGCCAATTCCTAGGGACTCTCCCCAAGGAGAAGAAGTTCAAAGCATTTCTTGACTCAGAACAAAACTAGGACCACCCCGCCTCACAGCCGAGGCCCCCCAGCAGCTGTGACCTGGAAACGCAACTGTTTGTTCTCCCCTCCCCAGCCGAAGGGACTGCACAGAAGGCGGGGGGGGGGCATGGCTGCCACCAAGTCCCCCTGTTAGTTGAGACCCCCGTGACAGTGGAGCTGACACATCAGAGCTGGGGCAGGGAAGAGGAGGCTGGGGAACTGGCAGGACTATCTAAAATCCAGAACAAGCCCCGATGCTTGAATTACCATTCAGACTCATTTCGAGATTGCAGGATGTGCTGGCGCTGTTTTTCTAAAGGGCAACCCTGGTGCTCCCGAGACAGGAGGCACCCTCCCTTCTGACATACTTATTCCATTTTCCGGAGGTAGGGAGGGGACAGAGCTGGCTCAGCAGCCCCGTAATCTGCATCTGTACCACCCATTTCAGCAGGGGTGTGATATCCACCCCACTTGGAAATGAATGTTTATGTCTTAAGCTGGGAGGGTCCTTGCCTTAAGGATGCTGATGGCGAAGACTCCTGTGCTTTTCTTGGATGTTCACATGCCTCTCCTTTCCTCACTGAGCCCATCACGGTGAATGGCAATCAGTGTTCAAAGCAAGGAAATTGAGCCATCATAGAAAGAACCTGGGAGATGTCGCCAGCGTCTCTGCCCCAGGACCCACCCCAAGGGTGTGGAGCGAGGGTCCCGGGATTGCAGTGGGGGGTTACTGAGAGCACTCACTGGTGTTTGTTGGTTTCCTGGGTGGGGACGTCATGTTCCACCCACCAGATCTGTCCTTTGCAACTCCCTTCTCCACGCCCCAAACCATCCTCAGCAACCCTCCCCACCCTGCCCCCCTTGAAGTTCATGAGAAATGTCAGGCTTTGTCCCCCACCCAGAAGCAACTTGGTTCGTGGTGGGGGCAGGCTGCCTGGGGTCAAAGCACGGCTCTGGTGTGTGCTAGCCGCACGCCGCTGCCTCAGTTCCCCACCTGTAAAATGAGGACAGCGGTAAAAGTGCCACAAGATTAGATGACCTAATACATGTGAACGACACAAGAAGTAAGTTCCTCTCCATGAGGGTTAGCTGTTCCTGCAGCTTGTGTCACTCTACTAAGCCAGTCCAGCCATCAGCCCCTGAAATGTGTGAGTTCTCTGAGCGCAGCAGTCGGGACTTCATTGCAAGTGGCATCGGACATGTTGTGCTGCTCAAATACATTTAAGATGAACTGAAGCATAGCTGTGCTCTCCGTTTTCTATCGCTGATAATGTTTCTGACAATGAAATATATTGCCAAAAGACACTGTCTTCACTAATAGGAAAATTACTTGAATTTCTCTCACTTGCTTTAATCTTCTCTCCCCAACTAGATGCACCTAACAGATGTCCTATTGACTATTAGAGGCAGGTTCAGCTGCCAGAATCTTCCATCAGTAGGTCACTGTCTTTGTGGTCAATCCGGTCCTGGACAATGTCAGTGGAGGAGTCAGAGATGCCATTGATTATCCAGACAAAGGCATTTACCTTTCCCTCCTGAAGGGGGTGCGAGGCAGGAGAGTGGGGATCCCAGGGGAAAAGGCGTCACAGAAAACCCTGGAAGGGAATCCTTCTACGTC
Organism: Ailurus styani; assembly: GCA_002007465.1. NCBI lineage: Eukaryota > Metazoa > Chordata > Mammalia > Carnivora > Ailuridae > Ailurus > Ailurus styani. The sequence goes on along the minus strand of LNAC01000314.1, from coordinate 204,998 downwards.
CTAGGAATCAATCCTGAGCACACAAGGGAGGTGAACAACTAAAAGGAAAATCTGGGCATGTCTCTCTTTACGAACATTAAGTGTATATGTTCATTCTATGAAAATTTAATAAGTGAAAATTTACACAAGTGAAAATAGCTAAATTAGAAAATAAATCCTGGGGCACCTGCATGGTCCCATCGGTTAAGCGCCTGCCTTCGGCTCAAGTCATGATCCCAGAGTCCTGGGATCAAGCCCCACATTGGGCTCCCTGATCAGTGGGAACTTGCTTCTCCCTCCCCTTCCCCCACTTGTGCTCTCTCTGTCTCTATCTCTGTCTCTCTCTCTCAAATAAATAAATAAATAAATAAATAAAATCTTTTAAAAATACAAATAATAAAAACAAATAAAAAAACAGAAAATAAATCCTTACATTACTAAACAATTCAATAACACTCTCCCAAGTCTATTTTTGGCTCATGGAGGTGACCTGTTTGCCATCATCAGGGCCTGACGGGCAGGCTGAGCTAATAGCACCCAGGCACCTGGGCTCTCTTGTGGTTGCTATTCCAATGTGCTGTGCCTATTCCTAGGCACCTAAGACCCAAGGGACTAGCTCAGGAAGCACCATTTACTTACAGCTGGGCAACCTGCTGGCCCAGAGGACTGAGAGCCAGAGTAAGAATCCAAAAGTCCTTGGCTCAAGGACTGACTCTGCCACTTGCTTGCTATGTGACATTCAGCGGGTTTATTGGTTACTTGGGCAAGCATTTCCTCCCTGGCAAAATCTGGAAGTGGAACTTGAAGATATCTATGCTCCCCAGCTCAGATATCCTGAGATTTGACCACACCTGTGATTCGACCACACTTTGATCATAGACAATCTTCCCAGAGAGGCTCCATGTCCTCTTTTTGTCATTGAAGGTAAAATTCACTGGCAGCAGCTGGACTCCCACCCCAACCTAATCATGATGTGACCATGAGCCACTTCTGATAAGAAGGTAGTTCTACAAAGTGAGAGGTGCATTCTCGGTGACTGCAAAAATTAATTTCTCATGGGAACAAGTATAAAATTAGAGTCACATTATTTTTAATAGTGCTCACAAATTAAGGCATTAATTTTTCATATTGCATTATTTTGAATTTGCATAATTCAAAATCCTATTACACGTGACTCGTGTATTCTCTCTGATTTATTAAATTTTTTTTTATTTAGTTATTTCACAGAGGGAGAGAGATCACAAGGAGGCAGAGAGGCAGGCAGAGAGAGAGAAAGGGGGAAGAAGGCTCCTTGCTGAGCAGGGAGCCCAATGCGGGCCTCGATCCCAGGACACTGAGATCATGACCTGAGCCAAAAGCAGAGGCTTTAACCCACTGAACCAACCAGGTGCCCTCTCTCTGATTTATTAAACCTTCAAGAGAGGGAATGGAGGTGGTAGGAGAGATAGGTGATGGCACAGGGTCAGATTTGTTGGGGAAAGACCAGAGGTTTGAAGGAACCCTGCCCGGGAAGCATCCAAGACCACAGAGATGCCCTAGAGAGGACCTAGGAGCATGATACTGGCTGCCTTGGGTGATCACTCTGTACTGAATTTGAGATGATTAGCCAATTTGGAAGTCAGATTTCTTCTTCTTCTTCTTCTTCTTCTTCTTCTTTTTTAAATTAAAATTACTCCCGGCTTGAATGCTGCTAGGAAATGTTCAATCCCCAAATTAAAAATGTCTAAATAGCCAAATCCTCTCTTCATCCTTTGGCACAGAGGAGCCATTTTGTGCTCTTCAAAATGGCTGACAGGAATTTTCTGAGGAAGCTACAGTCTGAAAACAAACCAAGGATTAGATCGGGTTCAAGTCTGAGACCTTGTGTTTAGAGCCATAACTAGAAGCTAATGGATGTGTTTTTTCCAAACCAACAAAATCAAGAAATAACCATGAAGATAAAAAACTGTTCTCTAAATCTTCCCTTCCATGTCCTCCCGGCTGGTCCCCTTTAGATTGCAGGAGTTTATTATAACTTTATTCACAACCCATTTCTGGTTTTCAAGTAGCACCTTCTCCAAGATGAGACTACAAAGCTTTGAAAATTAGAGGCACTCCCCCCCTCACCCCAAAGAGCTATCCTTGACGAGGTGCTCTGTTGAAAACGACGGAATTTACTTTATAGCAGCTTCCCTTGTGGAATTATGTATGGGGCCACTTAACAATACAGCATTTGCAATGGGCAGGTGAGAGCTGGCCAAGTTTTTAAAGGGGATTTCACAGACCAGGTCAGCAGGGAAATGGATGGTTGAGCTGCAGCGGATACAATTATTTGACTTTCTGAGCTGTTCTTTTGAAGCCTCTCCACTTAATAGAAAGAAAAAGAATAATCCTCTTTGCCAACCTTTTGTAGCTCAATCTTTATTGTTCCCACTAAAATCCAAAGAAAACGGACAAGATTCATTTTGTCCAGAAAGCATTTGTGTATTTTATATAGGTCTGAGCTTTGAAGCATTGATAGTTAAGTGAGAGAAAAGACAAAGATTTCTCTCTAATCTGAGGAAATCAAAGGCGGAATTTCTGAAGCCCTCTGGCCTAACTCAAAACGGTCCTGGGTGCTATCTTCAGATATATACCTCCTTTGCTACTGAACTCAGCATGGAAATTAGTACTGGCTCACAAAATGATGAAAATTAGGCCAGACCATAAAGAAGCAAGCCTGTAGGCAAATTAAGACTTTTTCATAAAACCTGAGAACATGACCTACAGGACCAGGAAAGCTCTCTTTTCCTTATAGGCTCCCAACACTCAACATCCATCTCCAAGATACTGGCCTGCTCAACAGGCCACTTGGCCAACCATCTGTAGGATTCTTTGACTTGGGGTGCATGAGAGGTACTCGGTTAGTATTTACTCACTGGTATGTCCAGTAGCTGACCAGATGGTTTGAATAAGTGGATATTAAAAATAGCTATCAGTTTGACAATACCAACTCTTGATGGCCAAAGTAGGTCACCAGAAACCACCTTACTGGGTTGCTTGCCATTCTATTCTCAGGGCAGAAATAAAGAAATGCATTGCATGCATTTTGACTATTTTCGTCAGAACTCATAAGATGGCCACTTTGGAAAGAGTTGGTGAGCATTTGGGGAGCTGGCAACATTTTCTGTTGATGGATAAGTGTTCCTGAAACTACTTGTATGCTGGGCTTCCACTATGAGGAAGGCTCCCTGTAGGGAACTATTTGTGTTGGGTTTTTAATTCTGAGTTCTAAGAACAAAATTTCCACCTTCTTTTGTCACCTCAGTGCAGATAACAATGTTGACGGTGGGCGCAGGAGAGCCACACACATCTGGGCGCAGACAGGATTTCTACAGGTGGCCGTGAGGTAGAGTCAGTATTCACAGTAGGGAGAGCTGGGAGGAAGAAAGGTAGAATGAAGGAAAGACAGCAGGCTTACTCTGGAGATGGGAAAGTTCTGAGGGAAGTGGGGTGGGAGGGCTGGAGATCCTGCATCTCTAAGGAGGCCAACCCCATGCCTCCAGGATCCTAGAGATTCTAGTTTGTACAGAAGTTTTCTTGTCTCCCTTCTGCACAAAATCCCTAGAATGTGCTCAGTGACATCTCAGCCCTACTGTTTACCTCCCTAGATTGCCAGCTGTGAGTTCAACCAACGCTTGCCCTTCCTTCTTCAGAGCTGTTCTTCTGCCACCGACCTCCTCTTAAAGACACAGGCCATACGCACAAAACCACTTACTGCTGTGCACAAAAACATGTATCTGCAGACGCAAGACCTGTCCATCAGCATATGCATTCACTAGGCACAGCAGTGTGTGAACACTGGGCACCAATGCACGCACACACACACAATGGAACACACCAGAACACACGTATAAGCAAAGTATCTCACACCAGCACATGCATGCTCAGGCGCAGACCCCTGCACCCCCACCAGAGCACTTGGGTAAACACACACGGGCATGGATGTTTGCCAGCACCCACCCTGAGCCACCAACCACCCTGAGCCACCACCCATAGGACCGGGCTTGGGGACAGGCTTTTCCACGGCAGTTTCCCTTGGCTCAGCTGCCTTCTCCCTGGAGCAGGTTGCTCTGGCCATGCTGTCTCCTGTGGCAACAGGCTGCAACCTCCACCCACACCCCGAGGTTGTCTTTTCTATTCTTTCCCCTGTTACACCTCTTCTCTCCAAGTCTCCATCGTCCCTCTCAGCCCCCATGACGAAAGGGCAGTTCTAACTCAGGGCCGTCATTCACACTGTCTTAGAACCAGTACGGTATCGCATGGAGGGGACCTGGGAAACACACAAGCGCACAGCTGAGCTTCTAGTACTACAGCAATAGTGAGAAGAGGAATTTGTCATATCCTAAATGGTGGTGGCGGCTTACATTCTGGGCTGTCCTCCCCAACACCAAGGTTTGCAAAGGCAATGCACGCTTAGCCCAGCGCCCTACACATGTCCTACAGAATCTTCTGAGTGCTCCTTTCCCCAGCCCACCTCCCAGGCAACTTTGGGAAGGTAGCAAGCAGATAGTCACATATTTGGTTCTTTAATGCTTCACGTATTTTGCTCCACATCAGATTTCTTATCTTGGTTTGTTTTGTGCCAGTCAACAGCAAAAGGGTTTGCCCTCCCTGAGCTCAGATCAAGCAGATGCAAGTGGACTCAAGGCTAACAGCTGGCAAAAATAATTAAAAACTGATTATAGACATTTGTCATTCAAAGGCCAACCTCCCACTCCTTGAAGATTTCATAAAAACGGAAAACAACAACAACAACATAACAAAACCCAAATCTCAGCTCAGTGCGTGTGTAACGGCGTGCTGTTCCTTTAGAAAACCTCACATATACAAATACATTCTTACCAAGCAGATCAATTACAGGCTATGACTTAGAATCAAAACCTCTCAAGTATGATTTAATTTAATTTTGCTTTACGTGTTTCATTTTCACATACAGGGAGGGCTGTGGTGGAGACAGAACATGCATGGAAACGGGTTGATTGCACACGGATGGCCATCCCTCCCAAGACAAGCTGCCAAATAGATGTATTTATTAAGAGTAAAACAGATATGGGGCACCTGGGTGGCTCGGTCGTTAAGCACCTGCCTTTGGCTCAGGTCGTGGTCCCAGGGTCCTGGGATTGAGCTCCACATGGGGCTCCCTGCTTAGCGGGAAGCCTGCTTCTCCCTCTCCCACTCCCCCTGCTTGTGTTCCCTCTTTCACTGTCTTTCTATCTCTGTGTCAAATAAATAAACAAAACCTTAAAAAAAAAGAGTAAAACAGATAAGATGGATTTTTCCCAGATTTGTGGGAAATGTGAGTTCAGAATTATAGTAACATGCCAGAGAAAAACATAATTCCATATTAACAACCAAACACCTCATACTCAGCAGAAAAATTTATATTATGTGAGAATATTCAGCATCGAAATAACTATTTCTTCAAAAATTGAGAGGCAAATAATAGTAAGTGCTTACTAAAGGCAATACCTTCAGAAGTCTGTCTCTGAGCTCAGTCACCGGGCTTATCATATTGCAAATTGACGAGCAAGGACCTGGGAGACAGGCTGCACAGAACATTCGAGAATGCGTACCCTGAACAAGGGATCAGACAAACTGTGTTTGGGGCCTTGTTCTGCTCTTAGGCCAGTCATCAAATTTCTGAGCCTCATTTTGTTTTTTTATGAAAAGAGAATCCTACTCTTTTATCTGCCACCAGCCATAGAATGGTAATGAGGATCAGGTAAGTGAAGGCGTAGGAAGGCACTTTGTGAATATAAAGGTCTGACTGCATTAAGAGGCCGACGGTCTGGGCCGGGCAAGGCTCCTGCCTGTCCTTGTTCTAATGCTTTCTATTTATTTTTTTCCCTTGGGCCTCATAAAATTAGTTGCCGAGTAGCACAAATCATAACAGGCAAGGAAAGTGGACAGTGGACTCTCCTAATGTTTCCCCCACTGCAAATTTGCCTGCTTCAGACAGCAATCTGCTTTCTCTTCAAGTCCGTCCTTACCAACAAAGTCCTTGAGTGGCCCCCGATAAATCTGCAGTCAATGCACAAGCATAAGGGACAAGCCAGAAAATGTTGGACTTCGTCCTTGGATTTTTCACAGCAGAGGTTCCCACTGGGGAGTTAAAAATATTATGATAAGGTGGAAAGCATTATGATAAGATTTAAAAAAGCATTTGGAGCTGCAGGGAATAATGAAGTTTAGTTTCCTAATTCTGTGAGCCAATACCAGGAGGGTGGGGGCTGATAAGTTAGTGTTTTTAAAAACTTTATTTCAAGAATACGTGCAGTTCATTTTGTAGGTGAAAGGGATGTTCAACTCTCTCCATTCTCATCTCACAGATGAGAAACTAAAGCCCAGAAAGAGCTGCCTGCCCGAGTTTACATGGCAATTTAGCAACAAAGAAAAAGAAAGGATTAGTACCAGTGTTTTCCAGCTATCGCGTTGGGAAAATGGCATTCTTTCTCTTTTTCAGGTTGGGAGACTCAGGCCTGCAGCATACTGGCTACTGCTTTCTGAGCACCTTCTGTGTGCTGCAGTTCTGAGTGACATTTCTGCTCCACCGTACTCACCAGAGGCAGACATCACCACCGTCATCTTGCAGAGGAAGAATGGGCTCTGAGGGCCTGCAGCTCGCCTCAGTGAAAGACTGGGAAGGAACCACCACTTGAATCCAGATCTTTCTAGCTCCAAGGCCCTCTCTTTCCCTCCCCATGCTGCAATTCTCGAGAAGACCGGAAAAATTGCAGATGGTCGGAGAGTTGGGAAAAACTCTTTCCTCTGCGATTGTTTTCAACAGAAGCTGAAAGTATCCTGTGAAATGTTCTTTTACTTTAACCAGTTCTTTTCATTGTCCTGGAGAAAGTAGCCCAAGGACAGAATTCGGAAGAAATTTTAAGAGCTACGAATGTAAAGATTTTCTTGCAGGATTCACTATAATAACAAAAGTTAGAAACAGCCCAAGTGTCCAAAAATAAAGAAGTAGGAAAATAGGAGGCATAAACTATGGAAATTTATATAGTAATTAAAAACAATTGTGAGGGCTAAGCATAAAAAAATGTTCACGATGGTTTACTAAGAGAAAACAGCACACGGAAATGTTTTTATGATGACAATTACATAAAGATATGTGTACGCTTATAAAAAATATTCTAATGAAACCCAAAGAAGTAAAAATGAAAAGTTACTGGACTAGCTTGTATGATTATGGATTTAAACAATGTGTAACTTCCTCAAGTGGGTTTATGATATTTTTATTAAAATACCTCAAATTAAGAAAGGGGGAAAACAGATAGCTACTTGGAACATTTAGTTAGTAACCTAGACCAAATCAGACTACACTGGTTAGGCAACCTGCTTTTTTCTTCTTTCCATATTTTGAAGCAATTGGATACTGTGATTTTTTTTTCCATAATCCACAAAATTATTTTTCTCCTGGTACCTCTCCTTAATTAGTTTTCTTAAAGTTTATTGGTCAACATTCTTCAACATTTGATAGTCTTGTTTATTTTCTGCATTTTCCCTAGGGTTTAAATCAAGTTAGAAAAATTACTGTTTTTCTTTATTTGCTTGTTGATTTATTTTTGATATAAAATATTATTTGAATCACATGAAATTATTTTGTTCATAGGTCCAAAACAAACAAATATCGGAAATTTTATATCAAAAATTTTAATAACAGTAGATTTTATCTTAAACTGTCCTCACAACTCATTTTGAATCATTTTTTTTCACTGCCCTGTCCCCTCCACCAGTTTAATTTCTGGTTTTTTAATTTTGTTTAGATTTAAATGCTAAGTTCTCTAGAAGAAATGTCCAAATAATGCCACTCCGATATATTCCCCAGCCAATAAACCATTAAAGTTAATTTAATTTAATGGAAACATCTAGATTTCTTTCATTCATCCACTTTTGAATTCATTCGACAAATATTTATTGTGTGCGGACTCAGCTCCAGCAGGGTGCTAAGCACCGGGCACCTCACTGAGCAAGACGAGGCATCCCTTCCCTCAGGGAACATACTGGTTTTTCAGGTGGGGAGAAATGGTTAAGTACCGAAGTGACTAAACAGTTTGTTTCAACTCAAGTGTCAAGTGACTTGTGTGATTTTATTTTTAAAATATATTTATTGGCCATGTGTAATTCTTCTTCTTTTTTTTTTTTTTAAAGATTTTACTTATTTATTTCACAGAGGGAGAGAGATCACAAGGAGGCAGAGAGGCAAGCAGAGAGAAAGAGGGGGAAGCAGGCTCCCCGCTGAGCAGGGAGCCCGATGTGGGCCTCGATCCCAGGACCCTGAGATCATGACCTGAGCCGAAAGCAGAGGCTTTAACCCACTGAGCCACCCAGGTGCCCACTTGTGTGATTTTTTAACCAAATTGACTTAATGTTTGCTCAAATTGATTCAATCTACCATCAGCTCAGGGTGAATAAGAACTAATGTTGGCCCAAGCAGAGAAGAAGTCTATGTTGCACCATCCCTGCTGTTTATTTAATCCACTAGCTGACCATAGGTAAATATAGCTCAGGAGAAGGATTCCCCAAGTGTGTGTTTGGACCTCTCGGTTCCCGCGTTAGTGCCTTAACCGTTCTAAATAAAACACAAGACATGATGCCTGGGGACTCCGGAAAGTAAAAGCATACATCCAGTAAAAGCTAAGTCTAATTTTTTAAAGACAAAGGCAAACAGAACAAAAATTTTAAACACATACAACAGGGGTCGTTCATTGAAGCAAGAGCTTCCCAGGTCGGGGGCACCTTTCACACAGCAGTGGCTGTGGTGTGTAAGCCAGCAAGCGTGAGAAATGCCAAGGGAGAAAACGTAAGTAGGGAATCTGGATGAGAAGAGCCAGGTGATTGGATGTTGGTGAAAATACCACTGAGGAAAACCTTGTCCTGCATCACTTAGAAGCTCCCCTCACACCCAGCTCTGAGCACTTTAAGCAACAATCTGGCATTCAAGAAGTTTGCATTTAACTATCCTGTCCCTGGGCAAGCTCACCAAGCTTCCAGCTTCAAAAGCCAGGTGGCCATCCGGGCTAGGGACGACCTGGCGGATTTTGTCTCGCATTTCCTCCCCCTAACTATTTATATTACATATCTTGGAGGATGTTCTCACTTTGGGGGGACACCCCTACAGAATAAGTTGTCTTAGAAAATAAAAATGGCAGTTCTAATGCTCGTCCTGTGGCCTGTCAAATGTTCGATCCTTGTTCACGATTGGATCCACCGCTCAGCTAGATCCCCATTGTTTCCTGTGCTAGAATGGGTAGGCTCAGAACACGAAAGAAGGATGAGTTGGATTCTGACAGATGGAGAGAATGCCCAGTGCTGTTTACAACACAGTTGAGAGCAAATTAAGAATTCTAACCATGGGTTTCCATTTCCTGTTGCTAGATATTGAGAACAAGAAAACATGATGTGATAATAGTAATAATTAAGACCATTTCCATGTTTTGGCTGTCTGCTATGTATCAAGCACATTACATTCATTTCCCATCTTTACAACTCTACCAGGACAGTTATCTTTACTTTAGAGGGGAGAAAACTAAGGCACAGAGAAGTTAAGCAACTTGCCTAAGGTTGCACAGCTAGGAAAGTGGTGGTATTGGGATTCCATCTGTGATTGACCTGACTTTTGCTACCACACCCAGCTGCCTCCCTAAAAGCAGAGCATTGGAGTCTGCAGTCCTCAAGACTTTGTGTCAAAGCCGCATGTCCTCGCCTTGCAGGACAATGGCCACACAGACCACAGAGTATGTTCTTGGCCACAGTGGGATCGGGAGTTACAGGGACTGAGTATCTGATGGCACTGCAGGCAAAAGTAGGCTGTGGCGTTAAGCACACAGACCCCAGGGACCATCCTGGCAGACTCTCACCCAGGGACACCTCCTCATGTAGACAGACTAGGTCATTATTTGCTTTGATTCTCATGATCTGGGCATTTCCATAAAAGGCAAATGGAAAAATCTTAGTAAAAAGTGGATTTTTAAAAAAGGGTTTGGGGATGGGTGATGTAATTGAGCAAGAAAAGACAGAAGACCTCAACTCAAATTCTGTCAGTAGCCTTTCCACCAAGTGAAGTCGTAGAGGCAACATGGTGCCATTTGCAGCCCTCGGGGTTAAAGGTCCAAGTCTACCCCCACCTCACCTCATCTGGGTGAGGTACTTGGAAGAACTTTCATCTAGGAGCTTTCTCTAGGAGTAGCTGAAATGTCCATCTCCACCCCAGTGAAGCAAAGGGCATGGAAAGATGAAAAATCCAGTCAATCTAACTTTTTCCTCTGGGGCGCCATTTGTGGAGATGGGCACAGTCCCCATCTAGTCTGCTGGGTGGGGTTTTGTTTGCCACTCTTGGCAGCCAGCACCACCCAAGCAGCTTTTCTTTTTCTCCTCTAACGCTACTTGGCTGCTACCTTGGCCCCAAGGTCAACATAATTAGACTGGTGAGGAAACTCTGCTTGGCGGAATTATCTCCGTGGCCTGAAGCCAGGGGTTGGAGGCTGTTGGCATCTGCTCTTCTGCTGAAATCACTGAACTCACAGGCTTTCGTGGTCATCTTTGTCCCCTGTACACAGGACTGGCTGCCTCAGGCTTGCTTGGAGCCCTCACCCCACAGCGCCATGTGACTCATACCCAACAAAGGCTTTTCTGAGAAGAAAGCTGTGATCTTACATAAAACCCCATGATTACTTAGTCCTCAGAACCCCTGAGGCACCAAGCTGAGGCTGTACCATGTTCCCTGTCAGGAAAAGAAGCGCCAGTGGCCTCTCCTGCCCTCCTACCATTGTGGCTAAATGCTCTCCCACACTGAAGCAACCTGTGAGGTGGAGGAAGGTCATTTGCTTGTGACCACCCTCCCTGTTTCTTCAGATTCAAATAGAGCTGGTCCCATTTCTTATAAAAATTCTGTGACCCCAACCTCCCAAGACAGTCTGTTTTGTTAATTCTTTTCACATGGTCTCATCATTACCTGGCCTAGAAAACATGATAGGAGTGAAAGGGTTTGAGAAAAGCCAGGCTCCCATGAACTAAAACGAGGTAAGGAGTACGTTCTCTTGCTGGTTGGTTGTTAGTCACAATGGTGACTTAACAGGTCACATCCTCTCATCTGCCCCTACATTCTGTCAGCATCTCTGGCTTTTTGGCCTCAGATGGAGAGCTGCTTGCAGTTAGGGGCAGTGGGTGAGTCACTAAGCCTACGATGGGTGTGTCACAGGGCCGCCCTTGACCATGGGATGTGGGGGGCAGCCATGACAGAGCCGTGTCATGACATGGACCCCAAGGAAGACTCCTTCCCTCCTTTGTTGACTCCGCTGTTTAGTCTCTGGCCCATCCAGGTACTTCAGGTCATGCCTCTGACCCTGGCTGACCAACGAGAAAAGTTTTTGTTGGAAAGGGAAGAAGGAAAGGGGCTGAGCCAGGAAGTGGGTAAAAGAAGATGCTGAGACGAGAAAGATGGCCTGGCTGACATTTTTTCATCTCATCCAGCCTCTGTTAAATACTCACTCTCCTTTTCTCTACACTGGGCCTGCCTCAGTTGCTCTCCCATCTCCTTCCTCCCTATCCTTACCCTTTGTGGGCTTTCCTCTCTCCTTTCATCACTGGAAATACCTATCCTTGGGGCAGGTGTGTGTTCAAGCCGCTGGCTCTGAATGGATGCCCAGCTCGGCTGTGAGGAGCCGATGCCGGATCAAGCCAGATCTTCCTGGCTCAGCCGCCCCTTGATTTGAGGAGAACAGGATTCAAAAGACACACCAGCTCCTCACTACCCCTCCACTATTCCCCCCTCCAACACACACACAGACAAAGAGTTTCTAGATGCTCCTTGCCATCAGTATGTCCAGCCTTACCTGTAACTGGGAGTTGTGCCTGCAGCAAGACCAGGGAAACCAGCACCTTCCACGCCATCTTGTCCTTTCCCCCAGGATGGTGCCAGGACACCGAGGCTGTGGCAGCCATGGCTGGGACGTGAAGAGCAGAGTCTGTTGGCTTTGTTCTGCTGCTGCCTCCTCAGGAAGTGGAGGACTATGGGGCCTTTGAGAAAGCTCACACCTGCCAACAGGGCCAAGAAGCTCACACTCCCCCTTTCGGTTCATAGGCAGGAAGCTCCGGAGGTTTGAGGGTTTGAGGCTGGTGTGGGTCTAAATTTTTGCTTTTCCTCTCAACCATTGTTTTACCTCCCTTTTGTCTAACTTTTGTCAAACGTTTAGCTAATTCCTATCTTGGTTGGTGAAGTCAGTCCCAAGGCAGATAGGAGTTCACACTGCATGTGAGGACATTTGCCATTTTCCTAGACTTACATATTTTCTGGAGGTTGGTAAGACGGCAGAGCCCTGAATCCAGAGTCAGGATAAACACAGAGACAGAATACCTGGGCTTTAGTGCCTATTCCTGCTGCCAATGTGCTGTGTGGCCTTGACAAAGTCACAGAGTGTCTCTGGGCATCTGCATCCTTCCCTGTGAAGTGAATTGCTGGGGGGTAGATCTGAGGTTGCAGATCAGACTCGGCCTGAATTTGAACCACACAGTTTTCCAAATGCTTTTTTTTTTTTTTTGGTTCAAACACACTGTGGTAGGAGATACTATTTTTTTATTGCATAAGGAGTCCTCAGAAAGCTGCAATGAAAGATTCAGTTCTCAGAGCGTGTTCATGTTCCATGGATGTGTTACATACATTTGCCCAGATAGTAAGGTAAGTGCAGAGAAATACGACAGAAGAGGAAAGTAGGTATTAACCATTCAGGAGGTAGCCTTCTGCCTTTCTCATGAAAGCCTTGGGCCAGTGTAATTTTGGAAGGTGGTGGTTGGGGGGGGGTGGATCCCCGAGCTCTGCAGCAGACAGGGGCGTTCCAGGGCTGTGTAGAGCTGACAGGGGTCCAGAGGAGAGTGGAGTGCATTCTGCAAGAGGCTGTGGGCAGGGCTGGCTCCAGGGGTGGCTGTGCGTCCCCTGTGTGACAGTTGTGACAGGTCAGGGCTGCGAGCAGGTTCCTGGCTGAGGACAGGTGAGGCACAGGTGGAGAGCTGGCAGAGCACCGTCTTCTGTGTCACCAGCCTCACCCAACACACACAACCTCATCATCTGTCCCTGTCACTCCAATTCAGACTTCTCCACGTTGCCAGGCTGAGACGTTGGTTTGTGCTTCGCCCTTTGCATGTGGGTGAAGCTTCAGAAGTTAGATGGTGGAAATGACTGGTCATCAGAACATCTGTTACTCTTTTATTTCTTGCTCTTCTTTCAATCACTGAAGTGAATCAGACCTGCTAGTCGTAGGGGCAATCTGTGTGTTTTTCTTTCCTGTTTTAATTAAACAGTGGGAAAATAGTCTTCTGAAATAGTCAAAGAATCCTTTGTAGGGGCTCATGTTTTCCTCTTCCATTATAGAAATTATTTTCTGATATTAGAAATAATTTTTGAGGGGCACCTGGGTGACTCAGTCGTTCAGCATCTGCCCTCGGCTCAGGTCATGATCCCAGGGTCCTGGGATCGAGCCATGCATCAGGCTCTTTGCTCAGTGGGCAGCCTGCTTCTCCCTCTCCCACTGCACTGCTTGTATTCCCTCTCTTGCTGTGTCTCTCTCTGTCAAATAAATAAATAAAATCTTTAAAAAAAAGAAATTATTTTTTAAAGTAAAGCACAGCCTCAGAGCCATAACAGGGTGCCTAGTGTCCTTTATGAGGGGGAGAAATGGAAGAGGAATGTAGGTTATTTAGGAACCCAGGGAGTGGCTCATTGTGCTCCCAATGGAACACAAGCCCCTGTTAGCCTTCCCTTGGCAGGGGCGGGGGTGGGGTGGCCCTACTCACCTGACCGCCTATCCTGGACTCTGAAACCTGACCAGGTGAAACACTTGCAACTTGAACTGGGGAATTATGAAGAAAACAGAGTGAAACCTGGAGGGTGCCTGTATCCTTTGCATTTGGACAACTCCATGGAGCAAAGGAAACCATCACCTGTGAGGGGTGTCAGGATTCCTCAGGGTGTGGGCTTTGCTTCCTGGGAAGAGGCTATGTCTTCATACTTATCTGAACCAGAGCCACGTTGTCTGGTTATGGAGATCCAGACCTTTACGTGACCATGTCATGATGATTCTCATTATTTTAAGAAAGCAATCTAGATATTGACTTCAAGATACAAATATCAAAAGGAAAAAGATAAAAGATAAGGTCAAATATATATATAAGGACTGAACCTGTGGTATCTCTCATTAGTAGGGGTAATGGAGGGCTGCCCATATGAAAAAGAACAAGGAATTCTACATGGATAGAAGTGTGCTGTGCACACTGAGTGTTTTATTCTCTTTTCCTTACTTCTCTG
>LNAC01000314.1:167013-183475 GCA_002007465.1 Ailurus styani | reverse complement strand
TTTCTTTCTTTCTTTCTTTCTTTCTTTCTTTCTTTCTTTCTTTCTTTCTTTCTTTCTTTCTTTCTTTCTTTCTTTCTTTCTTTCTGTCTTTCTTTTCTTTCTTTCCTTCCTTCCTTCCTTCCTTCCTTCCTCCCTTTCTTTCTTTCTTTCCTTCTTTCTCTCTCTCTCTCTCTTTCTTTCTTTTTCTTCTCTCTTCTTTCTTTCATGTGTCCATTTTTGTGCCAATACTGTGCTGTCTTGATGATTATAGCTTTGTAATAGAGCTTGAAATCTGCAATTGGGTTGCCACCAGCTTTGGTTTTCTTTCTAACACCCCTTTGGCTATTTGGGATCTTTTCTGCTTCCATACAAATTTGTGGATTACTTATTCCAGTTCTGTGAAAAATGTAGATGGTATTTTTTGCTAGGGATTGCATTGAATCTGTGGATTGTTCTAGGGAGCATAGACATTTTCACAATACTTGTTCTTCCCATCCATGAGCATGGAATATTTTTCCATTTCTTTGTGACTTCCTCCATTTCTTTCATGACTATTCTATCATTTTCTGAGTACGGATCCTTTGCCTCTTTGGTTAGATGGATTCCTAAGTATCTTATGGTTTGGAGTGCAATTCCACATGGGATGGACTCCTTAATTTCTCTTTCTTCTATCGCATTGTTGCTGTAGACACATGCAAGTGATTTCTGTGCATTGATTTTATATCCTGACACTTTATAATATTCCTGGTTGAGTTCTAGCAAATTTGGGTTGGAGTCTTTTGGGTCTTTCACATAAAGTATCCTATTGTCTGCAAAGGGTGAGAGTTTGACTTCTTTTTTTTTTTAAGATTTTATTTATGTATTTATTTGACAGAGAGAGATTACAAACAGGCAGAGAGGCAGGCAGAGAGAGAGGAGGAAGCAGGCTCCCTGCCTAGTAGAGAGCCCGATGCAGGCCTCGATCCCAGGACCCTGAAACCATGACCTGAATTAAAGGCAGAGGCATTAACCCACTGAGCCACCCAGGCGTCCGAGAGTTTGACGTCTTATTTGCCGATTCAGATGCCTTTTATTTCTCTTTGTTGTCTGATTGCTGAGGCTAGGACTTCTAGTAGTATGTTGGACAGCAGGGGTGATAGTGGACATCTGTGCCGTGTTCCTGGCCTTAGGAGAATGGTATTCACTGAGGGATTTTCTTGGATGGCTTTTATGATATTGAGGTATGTTCCCTCTATCCCTCCACGGTGAAGAGTTTTGATCAAGAAAGGGTGCTTTAAAATGTCAAATGCTTTTTCTGCATCTATTGAGAGGATCCTATGGTTCTTGTTCTTTCTTCTGTTAAAGTAGTGTATTACATTGATTGACTTGCAGTTGTTGAACCACCCTTGCATCTCAGGAATAAATTTGATTTGGTCTTGGTGAATCATCCTTTTAATGTACTGTTGGATCATTTTGGCTAGTATGTTGGTGAGAATTTTTGCATCCATATTCATCAGGGATAGTGGTCTGTAATTCTCCATTTGGGTGGGGTCCTTGTGTGGTTTTGTGATCAAGATAATGCTGGCCTCATCAAAAGGGTTTGGAAGTTTTCCTTCCAGTTCTATTTTTTGGAAAAGTTTCAGAAGAAGAGGCATTAAATCTTCTTTAAATGTTTGGTAGAATTCCCCTGGAAAGCCATCTGATGCTGGGCTCTTGTTTCTTGGGGGATTTTTGATGACTGCTTCAATTTCATTGCTGATTACGGGTCTCTTCACGTTCCCTTTTCTTCCTGGTTCAGTTTTGGTCATTTCTATGTTTCTGGGAATGCATCCATTTCTTTGAGACTGCCTGATTTGTTGACATAAAGTTGCTGTCCTATGTTCTTATAATTATATTTCTTTGGTGTTGGGTGTGATCTCTCCTTCTTCATTTATGATTTTATTGATTTGGCTTCTTCCTCTTTTCTTTTGGAGAAGTCTGGCTAGGGGTGTATCAATCTTATTAATTCTTTCACAGAACAAGATCTTGGTTTCATTGATTTGTTCTTCTGTTCTTTTGGTTTCTACTTCATTGATTTCTGCGCTAACCACCTCTTCTCCTTCTGGGTTTAGGCTTTCTATGCGGCTCTTTCTCCAGCTCCTTTAGGTGTAGGGTTAGGTTGTGTACTGGAGACTTTTCTTGGTTCTTGAGAAAAGCTTGTAGTGCTATATACTTCCCTCTTAGGACTGCCCTTGCTGCATCCAAAAGATATCAAACAAGGATATCCCAAAGATATTTTAGTTGTATTTTCATTCTCATTTGTTTCCATGAATTTTTTAAGAAAATTCTTCTTGAATTGACTGGTTGACCCATTCATTCTTTAGTAGGATGCTCTCTAGCCTCCATGTATTTGAGTTCTTGCCAACTTTTGTCTTGTGGTTGAGTTCCATTTTCAAAACATTGTGGTCTGAAAATATGCAGGGAGTGATCCCCATTTTTGGGTACTGGTTGAGATCTGATTTGTGACCCAGTATGTGATCTATTTTGGAGAATGTTCCATGTGCATTAGAGAAGAATGTGTATTCTGTTATTTTGGGATGAAATGTTCTTCATATATCTGTGAAGGCCATCTGGTCCAGTATGTCATTCAAAGCCCTTATTTCCTTGTTGATCCTTTGCTTAGATGATCTGTCCATTGCAGTGAAAGGTGCATTAAAGTCCCTACTATTACTGTATTATTGTCCATGTGTTTCTTTGATTTTGTTATTCATTGGCTTCTACAACTGGCTGCTTCTGTGTTAGGCACATAAATATTTACAACTGTTATATCTTCTTGTTGGATAGACCCTTTAAGTATGATAGAGTGCCCTTCCTCATCTCTTATTACAGTCTTTGTTTAAAATCTGATTTGTCTGATAGAAGGATTGCCACCTGAGGTTCCCTTGGATGTCATTAGCATGATCAATTGTTTTCCACCCCCTCACGTTCAATCTGGAGGTGTCTTTGGGTCTAAAATGAGTCTCTTGAAGACAGCATATCTGATGGGGCTTGCCTTTTGATCCAATGTGATACCTTCTGTCTTGTGGTTGGGTCATTTAGCCCATTTACATTCAGGCCAATTGTGGAAAGGTATGAATTTAGTGCCATTGTATTGCCTATAAGGTGACCATTACTGTATATGGTCTCTGTTCCTTTCTAGTTTATGTTCCTTTTGGACTCTCTCTTTGTTCAGAGGACCCCTTTCAATATTTCCTAGAGGGCTGATTTGGTGACCACAAATTGTAAGTTTCCATTTGTCCTGAAAGCTTTTGATCACTCTTTCTATTCTCAAGGACAGCCTAACTGCATAAAGTATTCTTGGCTGCATATTTTTTCTTGTTGAGTACCCTGAATAGAGAGTCCTTTCTGGCCTGCCAGGTCTCTGTGGCTAGGTCCTGGGGTACTGGGATTGAGCCTGGCATTGGGCTCCCTGCTTATCATGGAGACTGCATTTCCCTGACCCTCTGCCTCTCCCCCTGCTTGTGCTCTGTGTGTGTGTGTCTGTGTGTGTGTGTCTGTGTGTGTGTGTCTGTGTGTGTGTGTGTGTCAAATAAATAAATAAAATCTTAAAAAAACAGAAATGCAACAGTTCTATGTATATTGATTTTGTATCCTGCACCTTTACTGAGATTTGATTATTATTTGGTAGACTCTTATGGGATTTATATACATAGTATCATGTCATCTGCAAATAGTGACCGTTTTCTTTTCCTATGTAGATATCATATCTTTTTTTTTTCTTTTTTGGTGTCTAAATGGTTTGGCTAGGGCTTTCAATACTATGATGAATGGAAGTGCTAAGAGTGGTCATCTTTATCTTTGTTCTTGCTGGTAGTGGAAAAGTTTTCAGCATTTCACCCATGAGTGTAATGTCAGCTGTGGGCTTTTCATATAGGGCCTTTGTTTGGTTGAGGTATGTTCCCTCAATACCCAGATGGTTTAGAGTCTTTATCATAAATGCATATTGAATCTTGTCAAGTGTTCTTTCTGCATCTATTGTAACAATCCTAGGATTTTTATCTTTTATTTTGTTAAGGTGGTGTATCCCATTGGTGGATGTGCAGATGTGGAATCATTCTTGCATCCCCAGAATAAATCCCACTGCATCGTGTTGTGTGATTCTCCTGATGTTTTGTTGAATTAATTTTGCCAATAATTTGTTGAGGATTTTTGCATCTCTGTTCATGAGGGATATTGGCCTTTCCTTTTCTTGTAGTGTCCTTGTCTTGTTTTGGTAGCAGGGTAATGCTGCCTTCATAAAATGAGTTTGGACATATGCCCATCTCTCCTTTTTTGAAAACAGTTTGAGAAGCTTCGGTATTAATTCTTCTACCGTCTGATTGAACTTCTCAGTGAAAGTGTCTCATCTTGGGCATTTGTTTCTTGGGAGGATTCGATTATCAAATCAATGTTTTTACTAGTGATCAGTCTGTTTATATTTTTTTTTCCTCCTTCATAGCTCGGTCTTTCTAGGTTGTTGTTAGGAACTTATGCATTTCTTCTAGGTTGTCCGAGGTGTTGGCCTCTACTTGCTCATAGTACTCTCTTACGATCCTTTGTAATTCTGTAGTATTCATTGTAACAACTTATCTTTCTTTCTTTTTTTTAAGTTTTTCACATTTTTTAAATTTAAATTCAGTTAGCCAAGGTATAGTTGTTGATGTAATGGTCAATGATTCATTAGTTGCAAATAACACCCAGGGCTCATCACCACATGTCCCCTCCTTAATACCCATCACCCAATTACCCTGTCTCCCAGCCTACCTCTCCTCCAGTTTGTTTCCTATGATTAAGAGTCTCTCGTGGTTTGTCTCCCTCTCTGATTTTTCCCATTTAGTTTTCTCTCCCTTCCCTTGTGGTCCTCCACACTATTCCTTGTGTTCCACATAGGAGTGAAACCATATGATTATTGTTGTTCTCTTTTTGACTTATTTCATTTAGCATAACCCCCTCCAGTTCCATCCATGTTGATACAAATGGTGAACATTCATCCCTTCTGATAGCTGAATACTATTCTATGGCATGTATGTACCACATCTTCTTTATTCACTCCTCTGTTGAAGGACATCTCAGCTCCTTCCACAGTTGGCTCTTATGGACATTGCTGCTATGAACATTGGGGAGCATATGCCCCTTCTTTTCAATGCATCTGTATCTTTGGGGTAAATACCCATTAGTGCAATTACTGGGTCATAGGGAAGCTCTATTTTTACATTTTGAGGAACCTCCATGCTCTTTTCCAGAGTGACTGTACCAGTTTGCATTCCCATCAACAGTGTTAGAGGTTTCCCCTTTCTCCACATCCTCACCAACACTTTTTGTTTCCTGTCTTGTTAATTTTAGCCATTCTAACTGCTGGAAGGTGGTATCCCTTTGTGGTTTTGAATTCACTGATGGCAAGTGTGGTGGAGCATTTTTTCATGTCTGTCTGTTGGCCATTTGTGTGTTTTCTTTGGAGAAGTGTCTCTTCCTGTGTCTGCCCATTTCCTGAGTGGATTCTTTGTTTCTTGGGTGTTGAGTTTGAGAAGTTCTTTGTAGATGTTGGATACCAGACCTTTATCTGTAATGCCACTTGCAAATATCTTTTCCTATTTTGTAAGGTGATTTTTAGTTTTGTTAATTGTTTCCTTGGTTGTGCAGAAGTTGTTTTTTTTTATCTTGATGAAGTCCCAATAGTTCATTTTTGCTCTTGTGTCCCTGGTCTTTAGAGACAAATCTTGCAAGAAGTTGCAGTGCCCAAGGTTGAAGAGGTTGGTGCCTGTGCTCTCCTCTAGAATTTTGATGCGAGGCAGGAATCAATTATCTTTCTTTCCTGATTGTATTTGAGTGCTTTCTCTTTCTTGGTGAGTCTAGCTAAAATTTTGTCAGTTTTGTTTGTCTTTCCAAAAAAGGCAGTTCATATTTTCATTGATCTTTTGTCTTTTTTGTCTTGACTGGATTTATTTCCACATTCCTTTTTGTTATTTCCTAATTTCTACTGTTATGGGGCTTTGCTTTTTTTTTTCTTCCCACTTCTTTTCCATATAAAATTAGGTTGGTTATTGGAGAGCTTTCAGGTGGACTGATGAAGACCCAAATTTCTATGAAATTCCCCCTTAGAGCTATTTTTGCTGCATCCCCTAAGTTTTCGTAGGTCTCTTTTTCATTAGTCTCAAGGTACTTTTAAATTTTCTTCTGATTTCTTCTTTGAAGAAGAAATTGGTTTCTTCTTCCATTGGTTGTTTAGTGGCATGCAGTTAAATCTCCACATAATTATGACCTTCCCATTTTCTTCTTGTGACTGATTTCTACTTTCATACCTTTGTGGTTGGACAAGATTTGAAACAGAGGGTAAAAGGAGCATTCAGTTTAATGGTTAGTCTCCTGTGTTTTTCTCTGAGGGAAGACCATGTGTTCTCTGGAGACAGAGGAATGTTTTTGTGAGATTGGAGTGTGTGGGGGGGTCAATCCTTGTTAGAGTTACTGATTACTACCATGTAGGCTGTGTACCACCATTCACACTGTAGCCCTGATGGACTTGTACTTCCTTGGAAACATTTTGTAGGAGGTGCAGGGTGGCCTCCTCTAACAGAAAGGTATCATTTGGATTCACAGCATGGTCCCAGATCAGCAACCAGGATGTATGATAAATTGGGGGATCAGAACCCGACTTTCTGTTGAAAGTGACAGAAATGGGGCATGGTGTGCTTTGTGGCACTAGCAGAGGTCCCAAGTGACCCACCGGGTGTTGGTGGTGGGTGGAGTGGTGGGGCCTGTGGATCTGTCTCAACATATCCTGTGGAATTCAGGGACACCATCCTGTCTTTTGAGTTGTGTGGAGACAGGTAGACAGCAGTCTCTGGCCAAGCACAAGGGTCACACTGGACCACCACCAGAGGGGCAGTATGTGGTGGGAGCCACTGCTTGGTTTCCATGAAAACCGATCGGGTCTGGTGACTGTGATTCCTAGCAACAGGGGAGAGGAGAGCAGTGGTGGTACACACTTCCTAGGATTGTGGTCAGGACTAGTCTGGAGCCCACTGAAGTGAACCATACCTGGCATAGAAGGCACCCAGTCACAGTAGCTGTGGGCACTGTGCCCATTGCCCTTTTGTGCCAGTAGCTCCTATGCTGCTACCTGCTACTTTTCATCATCTTCATGGTCATGAACCTCTGCTCTTTCCCCACGGCCCCCCAGGATATTGCCCCCCCTCCATCTGGCCCTCATCCTCTGCCTTGTGCAACCAATGCCAGGGTAGCCTTCTTGAGAGGCAACTCTGTCAGTCCCCTGATGGAACACTTGCATGGGTCCCTGGTGAGGTGAGGACGATGCCCTGCCCGGAAGGGGGCTGCAAGTCCCCAGTTAGGAGAGCCACTTCTCCCTTTTCAGCCTGGCTTGTCCTCCCCTACGTCCTTCTCAGGGAAGCTGTCCCCACTTCCTGAGCTGACAGCTCTGACCTTAAAAAACAATATTGTTTTCTTTTTCTCTATGCCTTAGTTCATTCATGGCATGTCTTTTGACCCCCTCAGTGGGTTTTCAGCAGTCCCACAGGGTTATCTTCTCAAAGAGGGGATGACCTCAGAGGGGTAGCCTTCCCCACCACCTCCCTCAGTGTGTCCCTGAGCCCTGGAGCCAGCTGTCCCACTGAGTGTTTAGGGACCCGAGCCAACCCATCCTGAGCTCAGGCTGTGTCAGCTGTGTAGATATATGCCAGGAGTGGTGGACAGCTGGCATGGGCCAGGGGCAGGCAGTTTCTCTTTCTCATTCCTTCCCCCCCTCCCTCCTAGTGATAGCTCAGAACAGCCTCCATGCCCCACATCTTGAGATCCCTTGACCTGTGCCTCTTGCATTCAAATGACCTTGGAGGTTTCCCGGTGCTTCTGTCTCCCATATCTGCACCCATGGCAGTTCCTGGATCAGGAGAGGGATCGTACCCTTGTCTGTAATTAATCCTCTTCCTATCCCACCTATCTTTGTGTCTTCCACAGATGTACTTGGAAGCAAGCTCATCCACAGGGAACCTATTAGACAAATGGATCCAGGTAATGACTGCTGAATTAGTGACCCAGGATAGAGAACAAACCTGCTCTGAAGCCTATCCCACACTCTGTGGCCATCTCATACTAAAACAGAAACAATAATAGCTTTCTGGATTATGAAGTGGCATCTATCTCTACTCACACTCTCTTGAATACATATGTGCTGATCCTGGATGGAAAGGGACCATGGCTCCTGTGGGCTAGGGTTAACAGGCAAAATATAAGAATTCAGTGAAATTTCAATTCGAGGCATAGAGTGAATAAATATTGTGAGGAAATACTTCCAAGTAGCACATATGAACATTGTGTACCAAAGCTTTTTCAAATAGGTTACTGAAAGAAAAATCTTTTTTATTATTTTAATTCCAGTAATTCCAGAGTTAACATACAGTGTTATATTAGTTTCAGGTGTACAATAGCATGACTCAGTAATTCTATATATTATCAGTGCTCATGAAGAAAAGTGTACTCTTAGTCCCCTTCATCTATTTCACTCATCCCTCCATTCACATCCCCTTTGGTAACCACCAGGTTTTTTTCTCTATTGTTAAGAATCTGTATTTTGGTTTATCTCTTTTTTCTCCTTTATTTATGTATGTTAGTTTCTTCAGTTCTACATAAGAGTGACATCATATGGTATTGTCTTTTTCTGACTGACTGATTTCACTTAGGATAACAATCTAGATCCATCCATGTGGCTGCAAATGGCAAGATATCATTCTTTTTATGGCTGAGTAATATTCCATTGTGTATGTGTGTGTGTATGTGTGTGTGTGTTTATACACATCTATCATCTCATTTATCATTTTATCAACAGACACGGGTTGCTTCCATACTGTGATCTTATAAATAATGCAAGAAACATAGGGGTGCATGTATCTTTTTGAATTAATGTTTTCGTATTCTTTGGGTAAATGCCCAGCAGTGCGATTGCTGGATCATAGGGTAGCTCTATTTTTATTGTCTTGAGGAACCTCCATACTGTTTTCCAGAGTGGCTGCACCAGGTTGCTTTTCCACCAACAGTGCATGAGGGTTCCCCTTTTTCCACATCCTCCCAACACCTGTTCTTCCATGTGCTGTTGGTGGGAGCCATTCTGACAGTATGTGGTAATATCTCATGATACTTTTGATTTGCATTTTCCTGAGGTTGGGTGATGGTGAACATGTTTTCATGGGACATTTGGCCATCTGTATTTCTTCTTTGGAGAAATGTCTGTTCATGTCTTCTTTTTTTTTTTTTAAAAGATTTTTATTTATTTATTTATTTGACACAGACAGAGAGATTACAAGTAGGCAGAGAGGGAGGCAGAGAGAGAGAGGAGGAAGCAGGCTCCCCGCTGAGGAGAGAGCCCGATGCTGGCCTCGATCCCAGGACGCTGAGACCATGACCTGAGCCGAAAGCAGAGGCTTTAACCCACTGAGCCACCCAGGCGCCCTGTTCATGTCTTCTGACTATTTTTTAACTGGATTATTTATTTTTGGGGTGTTGAGTTGTATCCATTCTATATATTTTTGGACACTATCCCTTTATTGCATAGGATATTTGCAAATATCTTCTCCCTTTCAATAGATTGTCTTATTATTACTACTTCTTCATAGTTCTGCTGCATGGAAACTTTATTTTGATGTAGTCCAAGCAGTTTATTTTGCTTTTATTTCCTTTGCCTCAGAGGCAGTCTAGAAAAATGTTGCTTTGGTCCATGTCAAGAAGGTACTGTCTGTGGCCACTTGAGAATTGTTATGGCTTCAGGTCTTCCATTCAGGTCTTGAAACTGTTTTGAGTTTATTTGTCTGTATGGTATAAGGAAGCAGAGTAATTTCATTCTTCACTGTGTGGCTGTACAGTTTTTCCATGCCACTTGTGTAGAGACTGTCCTTTTCGTTTTCTATATTCTTGCCTGCTTTGTGGAAGATTAATTGGCCACATAATTGTGGGTTTATATCTGAGCTTCTATCCTGTTCCCTTGGTCACTGTGTGTATTTTTATGCCAGTACCATACTGTTAGGATGACTACAGCTTTGTAGTATAACTTAAAATCTGGAATTGTGACTCTTCCCACTTTGTTTTTCTTTTCAACATTGCCTTGGCTGTTCAGTATCTTTGGTGGATGCATACAGATTTTTAGAAGTGTTTGCTTGAGGAGGAGGAGCAAGATGGCAGAGGAGTAGGGGACTAATTATCATCAGGTCCCAGAAATTCACACAGATCCTTATCAAACCATTCTGAACACCTACAAATTCTATAGGAGATTGAAGAGAAGAAGACCAGCAATTCTAGGAACAGAAAATTGACCACTTTCCAGAAGGTAGGATGTGTGGAGAAGTGAATCTGAAGCAACAGAAAGATAGACCCCAGGGGGAGGGGCTGGCTCCCCACAAGTGAGGCACCAACAGAGCACAAAATCAGAACTTTTAGAAGTCTGATCCACAGAGGGACGTCGCCCCAGAGGCTAAGCGGGGGGTGAAGCCCTCACGGAGATAGTGTGGTCTCAGGACCCACAGGGACACAAAAAGACCAGGGGTGTCTGAACATGACAGAGCTCCCAGGTATCAGAGAAAAGCCGGCTGGAGAGACAGAGCCAAGCTGAGAAGGTGTTTCTCAGTTCGGTGTTACCTTGGGTTGTGATCCAAGGCACAGTCGGGCCACTGCTCTTTGAGCAGGCACCCCACGAGTGGCAGACCCAGAGAGATCCCTCCTTCCTCCTCCAGGAGGAGTGGCAGGGGAGCAGCTGCAGGAATCTGCTGGGTTTGGAGATTCTAAACAGGGCCACACACCAGAGATAGAAACGTTCCGTCAGAGTCCTGGTGAGCTCAGAGTGTGGCTGGAGACCAGGGAGATGGGAGGGACTGACTGCTTTTCTCTGAGGATGCACTGAGGAGTGAGGCCCCATGCTCTCAGCTCCTCTGGGTCAGAGACTGGGAGGCTGCCATTTTCATTCTCGTCCTCCAAAGCTGTACAGAAAGCGTTCAGGGAACAAAAGCTCCTGAGAGCGAACCCATGCTGATTACTTAGCCTGGCCTCTGGTGAGAGTGGTGCAATTCCACCTTGGACAAAGACACTTGAGAATCACAGCAACAGGCCCCTCTGCCAGAAGATCAGCAAGAACATCCAGCCAAAGCCAAGTTCACAGATCGCTGAGAATTATGGCACTCCAGAGCTACAGGAAAGCAAGGTGGAGGATTAATGGCTTTTCCCCCATGATTCTTTAGTCGTTCAAAGTTAAATTCTTTGATTTTATTTTTTTATACTCTTTTCTTTTAAAATTTTTTCCTTTTTCCTATTTTAAAGCTTTTTAACTGTTATATCTTATCAACACTTTTTAATCTTTTTAAATTTTCATTGTTATAGTCATATTTTATCCCTTCACTGTATTTAACTTTATTCTTTGTATACATATAGGGTCTGCTCAATTCACCAGTCTAATAGATGAGATAGAGTTAGAGTCAGAGACGGAGATAGATATAGAAACAAAAATATATAATATAGATATAGATATAGGATTTTGTTTTATTTTATTTTTGTTTCTTTTTGTTTGTTTGATTTCGGTTTTTTTTGTTTGTTTGTTTGTTTTTTGTTCTTTTCTCCTCTTTCTGCTCCTCCCAGTTCCAGGTATCTTCTGATTAGTGTATATTTCTCTGGGGTTATTGTTACCCTTTAGTATTTTGTTCTCTCATCCATCTATTCTTATCTGCATAAAATGACAAGGCAGAAAAAATCAACACACACACACACACACACAAAGAACAAGAGGCAGTAACCATGGCTAGGGATCTAATCAATGCAGATATTAGTAATATGACAGAATTAGAGATCAGAATGATGATTATTAGGGTGCTGGCTGGGCTGATAAAAAGCATGGAAGATAATAGAGAATCCCTCTCTAGAGAAATAAAAACCCTTTCTGGAGAAATAAAAGAACTAAAATCAAGCTGACATCAAAAAAGCTATTAATGAGGTACAATCAAAAATGTAGGCTCTTACTGCTAGGATAAATGAGGCAGAAGACAGAATTAGTGATTTAGAAGACAAAATGACAGAGAATAAAGAAGCAGAGGAAAAGAGAGACAAACAACTACTGGACCATGATGGGAGAATTCGAGAGATAAGTGATACCATAAGATGAAACAATATCAGAATAATTGGGATCCCAGAAGAAGAAGAAGAAGAAGAAGGTGGGGGGGAGGCAGAAGGTATATTGGAAGAAATTATAGTAGAGAATTTCCCTAATTTGTCATAGGGAACAAGCATCAAAATCCAGGAGGCACAGAGAACCCCCCTCAAAATCAATAAAAATAGGTCCACACCCCGTCATCTAATAGTAAAACTGACAAGTCTTAGTGACAAAGAGAAAATCCTGAAAGCAGCTCAGGACAAGAGGTCTATAACATACAATGGTAGAAATATTAGGCCGACAGCAGACCTATCCACAGAGACTGGGGAGGCTAGAAAGAACTGGCATGATATATTCAGAGCACTAAAAGAGAAAAATATGCAGCCAAGAATTCTATATCCAGCAATGCTGTCATTGAAAATAGAAGGAGAGATAAAAATCTTCCAGGACAAACAAAAAGTAAAGGAATTTTCAAACACCAAGCCAGCCCTACAGGAAATATTGAAAGTGGTCCTATAAGCAAAGAGAGCCTAAAAGAAACATAGACCAGAAAGGAAGAGACAAAATATACAGTAACAGTCACCTTACAGGCAATACAATGGCTATAAAATTCATATCTTTCAATAGTTACCCTGAATGTCAATGGACTAAATGCCCTAACTAAAAGACGCAGGGTATCAGAAAGACACAGGGTATCAAAAACAAGACCCATGGATATGCTGTCTACAAGAAACTCATCTTACACCCAAAGACACCTCCAGATTTAAAGTGAGGGGGTGGAGAACAATTTACCATGCCAATGGACAGCAAAAGAATGCTGGAGTGGCAATCAATGGAAGGAAAACTTCCAAACTCATTGTATGAGGCCAGCATTGCCTTGATTCCAAATCAGATAAATTACAGTTCAAGCCAAAGAATATCATAAGAGGTGAGGAAGGACACTATATCATACTTAAAGTATCTGTCCAACAAGAAGATCTAACAATTGTAAATATCTATGCCTCTAACATGGAGCAGCCAATTATATTAACTAATTATTAAGAAAATCAAAGAAACACATTGACAATAATACAATAATAGTAGGGGACTTTAACACCCTCCTTACTGATGAAATGGACAGATCACCAAAGCAAAAGATCAACAAGGAAATAAAGGCTTTAAATGACACCCTGGACCAGTTGGACATTACAGATATATTCAGAACATTCCATCCCAAAACAACACAATACACATTTTTCTCTAGTGCACATGGAACATTCTCCAGAATAGACCATATTCTGGGTCACAAATCAGGTCTCAACAGGTACCAAAAGATTGGGATCATTCCCTGCATATTGTCAGACCATAATGCTCTGAAACTAGAACTCAACCACAAGAGGAAAGTTGGAAAGAACTCAAATATATGGAGGTTAAGGAACATCCTAATAAAGAATGAATGGGTCAAACAGGAAATTAAAGAAGAATTAAAAAAATTCATGGAAACAAATGAAAATGGAAACACAACTGTTCAAAATCTTTGGGACACAGCAAAAGCAGTCTTGAGAGGAAAGTATATAGCAATACAAGCCTTTCTCAAGAAACAAGAAAGATCTCAAGTACACAACCTAACTCCACACCTACAAAAGCTAGAGAAAGAACAGCAAAGAAAGCCTCCACCCAGAAGGAGAAGAGAAATAATAAAGATCAAAACAGAAATCGATGAAATAGAAACCAAAAGAACAGTGGAACAATTCAACGAAACTAGGAGCTGGTTCTCTGAAAGAATTAATAAGATTGATAAACCCCTGGCCAGACTTATCCAAAAGAAAAGAGAAAGGACTCAAATTAATAAAATCATGAATGAAATAGGAGAGATCACAACCAACACCAAAGACATACAATTATAAGAACATATTATAAACAACTCTACACCAGCAAATTTGACAATCTGGAAGAAATGGATACAATTCTAGAGACCTATAAACTACCAAAATTGAACCAAAAAAAAAAAATAGAAAACCTGAATAGACACATACCCAGTATGGATATTGAAGGAGTCATCAAAAATCTCCCAACAAACAAGAACCCAGGGCCAGACGGCTTCTCAGGGGAATTCTACCAAACATTTAAAGAAGAATTACTACGTATTCTCCTGAAACTGTTCCAAAAAATAGAAATGGAAGGAAAACTTCCAAACTCATTGTATGAGGCCAGCATTGCCTTGATCCCAAAACCAGGCAAAGACCCAATGAAAAGGAGAATTACAGACCAATATCCTTGATGAACATGGATGCAAAAATCCTCAACAAAATACTAGCCAATAGGATCCAAGAGCACATTAAAAGGATTATTCACCACGACCAAGTTAGATTTATTCCTGGGCTGCAAGGTTGTTTTAACATTCGCAAATCAATCAATGTGATACAAGACATTAATAGAAGAAAGAACAAGAACCATATGATCCTCTCAATAGATGCTGAAAAGGCATTTGACAAAGTACAGCACCCTTTCTTGATCCAAACTCTTCACAGTTTAGGCATAGAGAGTACATACCTCAATATCATCAAAGCCATCTACAAAAAACCCACAGCCAATATCATTCTCAATGGTGAAAAACTGAGAGCTTTTCCCCTAAAGTCAGGAACATGGCAGGGCTGCCCATTATCACCACTGCTATTAAACTTAGTACCAGACGTCTTAGCCTCAGCAATCAGACAATAAAAAGAAATAAAAGGCATCCAAATCGGCAAGGAAAAAGTCAAACTCTCACTCTTTGTAGATGATATCATACTTTATGTGGAAAACCCAAAGGACTCTACTCCAAAACTGCTAGAACTCATACAGGAAGTCAGTAATGTATCAGGATATAAAAATCAATGCCCAGAAATCAATTGCATTTCTATATACCAACAATAAAACAGAAGAAAGAGAAATTAAGGAGTTTATCCCATTTACAATTGCGCCCAAAATCATAAGATACCTCGGAATAAACCTAACCAAAGAGGCAAAGATTCTGTACTCAGAAAACTATAAAGTACTCATGAAAGAAATTGAGGAAGACACAAAGAAGTGAAAAAACATTCCATGCTCATGGATTGGAAGAACAAATATTGTAAAGATGTCTATGCTACCTAGAGCAATCTACACATTTAATGCAATCCCCATCAAAATACCAGCAATTTATTTCAAAGAAATGGAACAAATAATCCTAAAATTTCTATGGAACCAGAAAAGACCCTGAATAGCCAAAGGAATGTTGAAAAAGAAAACCAAATTTGGTGGCATCACAATTCCAGACTTCAAGCTCTATTACAAAGGTGTCATCATCAAGACAGGATGGTACTGGCACAAACACACACACACAGATCAGTGGAACAGAATAGAGAGCCCAAAAATGGACCCTCAACTCTATGGTCAACTAATCTTCGACAAAGCAGGAAAGAATGTCCAGTGGGAAAAAGACAGTCTCTTCAACAAATGGTGTTGGGAAAACTGGACACAAGCAGAAAAATGAGCTAGATAATTTCCTTACACCACACACCAAAATAGACTCGAAATGGATGAAAGACCTCAATGTGAGAAAGGAATCCATCAAAATCCTTGAAGAGAACGCAGGCAGCAATGTCTTCGACCTCAACCGCAGCAACTTCTTCCTAGGAACCTCACCAAAGGCAAGGGAAGCAAGGGCAAAAATGAACTATTGGGACTTCATCACGATGAAAAGCTTTTGCACAGCAAAGGAAACAGTCCACAAAACCAAAAGACAACTGACAGAATGGGAGAAGATATTTGCAAGTGACATATCAGATAAAGGGCTTGTATCCAAAATCTATAAAGAACTTCTCAAACTCAACACCCATAAAACAAATAACCCAGTCAAGAAATGGGCAGAAGACATGGACAGACATTTCTCCAAAGAAGATATCCAAATGGCCAACAGACACATGAGAAAGTGCTCAACATCACTCGGCATCAGAGAAATACAAATCAAAACCACAGCGAGATACCACCTTACACCAGTCAGAATGGCTAAAATNGGTTGTGGAGAAAGGGAAACCCTCCTCCACTGTTGGTGGGAATGCAAGCTGGTGCAGCCACTCTGGAAAATAGTATGGAGGTTCCTCAAAAATTTGAAAATAGAGTTACCCTATGATCCAGCAATCACACTACTGGATATTCACCCCAAAGATACAAAGGTAGTGATCCGCAGGGGCACGTGCACCGGAATGTTTATAGCAGCAATATCCATAATGGCCAGACTATGGAAAGAACCTAGATGTCCATCAACAGATGAATGGATAAAGAAGATGTGGTATATATATACAATGGAATATTATGCAGCTATCAAAAGAAACGAAATCTTGCCATTCGCAA
>LNAC01000314.1:134923-166979 GCA_002007465.1 Ailurus styani | reverse complement strand
TGTGTGTGTGTGTGTATATATATATATATATATACACACACACACACACACACAGTGGAATACTATGCAGCCATCAAAAGAAACGAAATCTTGCCATTTGCAATGACCTGGATGGAACTAGAGGGTATTATGCTAAGCAAAATATGTCAATCAGAGAAAGACAATTATCATATGATCTCTCTGATATGAGGAACTTGAGGCGCAGGGCAGGGGATCGGGGTTAAGGAGGGAACAATAATGAAACAAGATGGGATCGGGAAGGAGAGAAACCATAAGAGACTCTTAATCTCGTGAAACAAACTGAAGGTTACTTGGGGGGGTGGGAGGGTAGGGATAGGGTGGATGGGTTGTGGACACTGGGGAGGGTTTGTGCTATGGTGAGTGCTGTGAAAGTGTTAAGCCTGATGATTCACAGACCTGTACCCCTGGGGCAAATAATAAATAAAATAAAATAAAATAAATAAATAAATAAATTCAGTGAACCAACTTATAGTACATCATTAGTTTTAGAGGCAGTGTTCAGTAATAGATCAGGTGTGTATAACACCCAGTGTTCATTGTTTCCTGTGCCCTCCTTAACGCCCATCACCCAGTTAATCCATTCCCCATTCACCTCTCCCTCCTGCAATCCTCAGTTTGTTTCTGTAATGAAGTGTCTCTCATGATTTTTCTCCCTCTCTGATGATTTCCCATTCAGTTTTCCTTCCCTTCCCCTCTGATCCTCTATTTTGTTTCTTGTATTTCACATTTGACTGAAACCATGTGCTGATTCTTTCTCTGATAGACTTATTTCGCTCAGCATAATACCCTCCAATTCCATCCAGGTGGATGTTGATAAGTCTTCATCCTCTCTGATGGCTGAATAATATTCCATTGCAGATAGGAACCACATCTTCTTTATCCATTTATCTCTCTGTGGACATGTGGGCTCTTTTCACAGTATGGCTAGAGTGGATATTGCTGCAATGAACATTGGGGGGCAGGTGCCACTACTTTTCTCTCAATATGTATCTTTGGGGGTAGATACCTAATAGTGCAATTGTTGGGTCGTAGGGTAGTTCTATTTTCAAGTTCTTGAAGAACTTAATAACATTTGGCAGAGTGGTTGTATGAGCTTGCATTCCCACCAGCAGTGTAAGAGTTTTCCCCTTTTAACCCATCCTTGCCAACATTTGTTGTTCCCTGCCTTGATAATTTTATCCACGCCAACTATTATAAGGTTGTATCTCGTTGTGGTTTTGATTTGTAGTTCCCTGATAGCTATTGATGTGGAACAGTTTTTCGTGTGCCTTTTGGTTGCTTGTATGTCCTTTTGGTAGAAAGGTGTATTCATGTTTACACCTATGTCTTAAGCTAGGATAGGGGTAGTCCCAGAAGCATGGAAGGTGTGATCTGCTTAGGTGTGGAGAACTTCACAGACATCTGAATTCATGAAGACTAGAGTTAAGGAGAGTATTAGGCTCAGCCTATGCATTCAGTATGGTATGAAAGTATAAATAAGCTGGGATTGGTTCAAGATTTCATTCAGATTTCTCCTGCTCTGCATCCTTTCTGGAGTTCCAAAAGGCATGAATTCTGACTTTGTTGTAGGATGAGCCCTCTGCTTTGCTTAGGTGTCCCCATGCCCTGGGGATTGGAGCCAGGCCTCTGGGCATGGTCCTTTAAAAATCCAACCTGGGGTTAGGGTTGGGGCCTAGGATCATGGCAGGTTCAATATGCCAGCTGTGTGGCAAGACTCCCAGAAGGCTGAGTTGAGGGCATGGGTCAGAGTGAGTGTCAGGCTCCAGGTTTGTGTCCAGCGGAATGTGGAGGTGGCCTCAGGTGGGCATGCAGATTTCTCCTGCTCTAATGGTTTCTGGAGTCCCAAATGGCATGATTTCCTGCTGGGTGACAGGCAGAGTCCTCTGGAATTGCTTGGCTGTCCCCAGTCCCTGGGGCTTCAGTGCCATGTCTCTAGGGACAGAACCCTCTGAGCCCAACCTAGGGTCAGGGTTGGGGTCAGGTTTAGGGCCAGGGTTTGAGGTCACAGGTTAGGGTGAGGTTAGTGGTTAGGGATAGAGTAGAGGTAGGTTTAGGGGTTGGCTAGGGTTAATTTTTTATGTCCATGCTTAAATAAGTCATTTTCTTAGATTATTTTACAGTGAGTAAAGGTTAGCTTGTAACCCAAGTAGTTACAGAGAAGAACCAAATGTTCCAAAGTAACGCTTAAGAGGATAGCTCTTGACATTTATGTTTTATGGTCAAAATAATTAAAAATTGAGTTGCTCTGTCACTCTTCTCACAGATGGATTCGATGGCCCTGTCTTTCTGGTCTTGGCTGAAAAGCGTCTTCTCAGTGGGCTTCCTTAATGGGCCTCTCTGAATAGTATGGCTCTTTTAGTCCTTAGCCTGCATTCCTTCCTATCATTGATCCATTGATTCTATCCCATGTTCTTTGCAAGCTCCCAGGTGGGACTAGAGCTAGACATTTGCACTAAATAGATACTCTATCAATATTTATTAATTGAACAACTATGACCTTTTTAATCAAAAATATCCATGTTTTATCAGTGAATTTTTTTACAATTTCAGAATCTATTTGGAGAAATCTATTCCTCCATAAATATACATCTGTTAAGGCTGTGGCTTTATTATGTCCTGTGTCATGCTTCCCTGAGCTAGCCAGAGTGCTCATGACCCATGTATGAAGCTCAGCTTCATACCTTAGGGGTGAGTTCTGTGAAGGTGCTAGGGAGCATTGGGGGGGTCTTGTCCTGCTGGACACCACCATGTCATCTGGGGCCATATGTGACATGAGCACCCCTTCTTTCCCTATCTTTTCCCATCTTCCTCTACCCTCTGTCAGCACGTGGGTTTTCCACCAACCATATCTTTGTAGACAAACTCTGAGATGGCCTATGACTTGGGACCCCACTGACATCACAAAGTCTCATTATAACCAGTGTCAGAGATTTCTGTGGCATTGACATGACCTTGGTTCCCAGAATAGGCTACATGAAGAGTCCCATGAGAGTCTGGGAGTCCAAGAAAGATAAATGGATGATTGCAGCTCTAGCTAAAGCTACCCTGGGGGATCATGCTGGAGGCCATCTCACATCTCAGTCTGGCTCTTTCACTGATTTCCAGTACAACCTAGGAGGGTCACTTCATCAGAGCTTCAGGCTCATCATTTCTAAAATTAGGAAATGTTTTTAGATTAATTTATTCATTCAAGACTATGGAATGAACTGCTAGGAAGTTCTGGGCAGTCTCTAAGATGGATTCTATCTCAGGAATTCTGACTTCCATCCTCCCTGCTCCTATTGAGGTCCTGCACTGGACACAATGGCTATTCCATGGAAATTCCCTAGGGCAACATTGGACTAGCAAGGATATTCAGGGTGTGCCCCCATGCCATTGGATGTGGCTGAGGGGCCATGAGCAATTCTGAACCCAAACCAAAGTTTTGGCTGTGTGGTCTTACTTGCACAAAAATAGTAGTGCCTTCACTGCAACAGCTGAGATGGCTTAGTGAAGACCTTGCCCAGGACACTAGCCCCATGACACTGTGAAGGTACTCTGGGTCCACAGTTAAGTCATGCAATGCAACAAGTGATTCTACATCAGGGTAGATGATGCAAGGTATAGTTTCATAGCAAACATGACAAAAACATTTAAATGAAAGTATAAGTATGTAGTTAAATGTACTCTCTACTATGGCAGTGACAGGAAAAGTGAATGATGGGGTCAGATAGGGGAATAGTAGTTCCAAGAAGCAGGTTCGAGTAGTCAGGGGGTCACACTTTTCATAATCTATAAAATGATCTGTAAACATTGAGTGAACAAGGTTTGACAGGATGGAGGAAGAATTGGCTTTGGAGTGGGGTTTGCGCCAGTGTTTACTCACTGCTGCCCCCGTGTGGCCACTCTCCAGATAGCACGTGGCCGATTTTGTTCCAACTTCACAGATTCAAGGGAGAATAAGACAGAAGAAGGTTGGTCCTTGGATTCCTTAGCTCCTAAAAACCATCCTCTAATTTATGAGCAGTATTCTAAATCAAGTATATCTTAACTAGATATTAGGGTTAGGGTCAGGGTCAAGTTGCATACATTAACTATGGACAGCTTTTTGTATGTCAATCTTACCTGCCTAAAGTGTTTTTAAAAAATTAATTGGGAGAGGATATAGCCACCAAAGCAGTGAGCACATTACCTGTCCCAGGAAATAGGTCACTAAACCTAATTATTGTTTCATCTCAGCTGAGAACCAAGAGCTGGTCCTACAGGTACTTGGCAAGTAGCATCTGTGGCGAGCTGCCCATCTACCCCCAGTCACCCACACCCAGCTCAGCATATCCTCTGTTCTGCTCAAGGGCAGCAAACAGATGGACCAGGTGCAGGTGTGGGTCCCTCCTGTCAGGCATGGCTTGCTTCTGACAGGTAGAGAAGTGGGCCAGTTCACATACACATATCCTGTTCTTTTGGTTCCTTGCTATCTGCCTCCCCTTTCTGTCACCCTGGTCCTGAAACTTTAGCTCCTGGGAGAACTTGGGTTTGCAGATTTCTGTTGATATTTTGAAGTGTAGATCTGTGTTGCCTTTGTCCCCTGTCCTTGGGTAAGAGATGAAGGCAGGGAAAGTGATCATACTCTGAAAGTAACAAAATGAAATATCAAGTGTGCTCTGCCCCCGGCACCTCAGACTTGAATGCAATGGCAAACGACGTACTTTA
The DNA here is from genome assembly GCA_002007465.1 of Ailurus styani. Taxonomy (NCBI): domain Eukaryota; kingdom Metazoa; phylum Chordata; class Mammalia; order Carnivora; family Ailuridae; genus Ailurus; species Ailurus styani. The sequence goes on along the minus strand of LNAC01000314.1, from coordinate 162,269 downwards.
TGTGCTACACAATCAGCTTTAGGGACTCAAAGACGCATGTGAAATGAAACTGTACTGAAAGAAATCTCGTTACCAAACTTTTGCCTTGCAGAAGACAGTTAGGGGACACCGTCCCTCACCTACCCTGTCATTTCTGGTCTGGCCAATGCCCAGTCACACTGATACATGTAGCCACACAAGGGCCCAACTGTGACATCCTCCTGGAGCACTCCCAGTCCTCCTGTCCCTGGGTCTGGCCCACCCTGCACACCCTCAGTCCTCCTGAGTGTCCCCTGTCATGGCATTTGTTACACAAGGCTGTCATTTGTTGTCTCTCAGTCTGTCCTTTCTGCTTGGTGTAGATCTCTCTCACAAATGGCTGGCTGGATGACAGGTGCATGAATGGTTTCAGGATCTTTCATCCTGGAACAGAAGGTGTCCTTCAAAACCCCGATGGGCAGGGTGAGTCTCTGTCCTTCTGTATGCCCTCAGCCTTGATGGAACATAGTGTCCAGGACAAGGGATTTGGGAGTCCTCCCAGATAAAGTTTGTTCTATGAAGGTGGATTCCTTCTGATATCATTATGGAACCACATTGTGTGGCCATTTCTGTGAGACAGAAAGCATACTACTGTATTGTATTCTCCTTGCACACTGTGGCTAATGAAGAGGAAACACATGCTCACACTCACAGGTTCACACTTACACCTCCGTTTCTGAGCATCACTACCATGTAAACTACACTGGATGCCTGTTGGGCTGCAGACATGTAGATATGGCATTCAAGGTGTATATAGAGGAGGACGGATATGGAGTTCTGGCTAAAAGGATGGAAGTCCCTGCCTATGGGGGTGAAGAAATCAGATTTTACCCAGAAGGTGCTAGGTTCTACTCAAAGAAGTGACATGATCCTAGGATATTTGAGACCAGGGATCAGCACAGACTTTTCTGTAAAGTCTTCTGTAAAGATCTTCTGTTAGGTGTTGCAATCCAGGTGGTCTCTCTGACAATGACTCCACTCTTGCATTGTGGCTTGAAAGCAGCCACAGACCGTCCATAACTCATGTTCCAGCCACACTTGATGGACAGAATAGAGGGAGGTCCCATTTGGTTCATGGGTGGTAGTTTCCCACACCACAGATTTGCAACATGGTGGATGATGGGGGAATGGGGTCTTCTTTTCCAGTGGCAGAGTGGGGAGTGCACTGGGATCTATCCTGCCTGACCCCGGCCCCTCTACTTGAAAGGAAAAGAAGATGATAGTGAGATTGGCCAACAATTAAGGCCTTAGGAATTCCCCCACATTTCTCTGTAGGCCTCAAGCTTCCCACAAGGTGTTTGTCTGTGGTTGAATTGCATGTAGGTATTGTTTGGCTTAGTATGTCTCCATTGCCTGGCAGCTATAACTTGTGGGTTATATACCACATAGATGGTCATCTTGTTCAGGCCAAGACCATGAGCACATTTAGGGCTCTCCTGAGTTAGTGGAGGACCCAGCATGTGTGGGCTTCAGGATGAGTCTGATTCAGCCCTCAGAAATGTTATGGAGCACCTGGCTTCCTGGGTCCTCTGTGGCACTGGCATGGGCCTGGCCTAGCCACTTCTGCAGTCGTGATGGAAAAGCCACTGGCCTGGGTGGTCCACTCCATGCTGGGCTCTACGGGATGAGATCTGAGGTTCCTCCCACCTCATTGGCTGGGACCAAGTCACATGCCCATGGATGAGCCGATACCTGAAGCCAAGAAGTGGAGACATGGAGATTGGCACAGGTTGTTAGGACCTCTGTTGTAATGACTTTTTTAATGGCAGTGGTGGCAAGATCTTCTGGGATGCATCTGTTAATAAAATGAATATTAATTTCTGATAGTAAGTGGATCCAAGGTGCTGGCTTAGCACCAACACCTCAGTCCCAACACCTTGGTACTACTGTACTACTCTGCAGAGACAATGGCTGAGAATGAGCAAAGTGGATGGAAACTGGTCTGGAGTGCACAAGGGAAGGGTGTGTGTGTGTAGGGGGTTGGGGATAATAGCTCTGGCCAAGCTGTATTTCCAATTTACTTAGGTTCAAGAAGATGTGGGGAATCTGTGCTGTTTCACCATCCATCATTTTTCAGATGAAGAATATGCCTTTTGCCTGTATATGGCAAGACTTGTTCCAAGTATTCTCTAGTTGGTACAGAAGTAGCACCCTCCATCTGCTAGGATAGGTGTGAGAGGCTGAGTGCTCTCAAGAAGTTGTCTGGCTTTCGCAGGGCTCACTATGAGCCTCCACACAGGACTGACGAAGACAGTTCACGGTTTTGTTCTGAGGATGGAGTATTGGAAGAATGTGGTGCCTCTTGTAATCCTGGGAAAAGGACAGATCTGGAGTCCACTGTAGAGTTACTTCATGGGAGTGGTGGTGATGCGCAGCATCCACTTCATGAGATGTCTGTACTTTATTGAGTTCTGGGTGTGGTTTCTGTGTCTTTGTCCTAATGGATGGGATTTCCAAGGAGTAGGATTTTTTGGCTTCACTGCGAGAGTTGTTCATCAGAAGTGCGCAAGTCTCCTTCTGCTGCTGAGAAGTGTGTCTCTAGCGGTTGGAGTGTGTATTACAAGCCTAGAGGTCAATGGTGAGGTGGTTACAGTGGTCAGCAGGCTATTGTTATTGATGATAGTCATGTGGGTGGCACTGAAAGGACCCACTGTGGAGGACGTGGGACCACGTCTGCAATGACAGCAGTCCAGCCTCGTCAGGACCAGCTGCTGGAGGAGAAGGTGAGGAAAAGCCACCTGAGCAGGGACTAGCAAGGGGGTGCATGGTCCCAGGACCCCATGGAGGAAAGGTGTGCTGTGTAGACACTGGGGCTTCCGTGGTTTTGTGTGTGATGACGTGGCCTCCTGTGGTGCTGTGTGCAGGGCTGTTGGGTCTCCCCTTTCTGGGCTCAGATGTGCCCCCCGGGTCTCGTGTCTGTGTTTGTGCACACGTGGATTTGGTGCCTGGGGCTCCTCAGAGAATCTGCAGTCAGAGAGCAGATGACCACCTCGGTGCTTATGCTCCCCCAGCCTTGGCCCTGCGGGGTCCTTTCAGTGTCCACACCCGTTTCAGGTTTGGTCTGGTGTCTGAAATTTCTTGGGAGCGACAGCACAGACTCTGTAGACGACTTTGGGGAGAGTAAGCATTTTCCCAGTGTTTGTTCTTCCCTGAGCACAGAGTGTCTTCCCATCTCTGTGTGTCTCCCTCCATGTCTGTCATCAGTTCCTCACAGCTGTCAGAGGACAAGTCTGTCACCTCCTTGGGTCAGGGGACTCCTAGGTATCTTGTTCTTTTGGATGCAGTTGTAAATGAGATTTTTCTCTGTAGGTATCTTTCTGATGGTTCCTTAGGAGCACGTAGAAATGCAATTGATTTGTGTATATTGATTTTGTTCCTTGCAAGTTTCTTGAATTTATTAGTTCTGTTCACCTTAAACTCAAACTTCATTATTTGACCAGCAAAATGGGTTTATTTGGGAATAGCAGAGAATGACCATCTGGGATGAGCAAGCTATGGTCACATCACAGGCAAGTACAAGAAGCAAAGGAGAAGAACATTATTCATGGAGACGGAGGAAGAAGTTGAGCAGGTTGCTTGGAAGGAAAGTCCACTGGAGAAAGGCAGGGGAGGATTCTTACCCACTGAGCTGCAGGGATGGTGATTTCTTGTAGGAGATGAACCCTCCAGCTTCACCTTTGGGGCCTGGAATGGATGAGTCTCTCCTGTGGGGGATTCTAATATGGGGTCTGTAATGGGCACTGAGCGGCAGGAACCCCCTTCCAGCCTCCCCTTCTGGCATCCCCAGTCCACTTCACTGAGGCTTCCCTCATGCTTTTTCACAGTTCTAACCAGGTTGTGGTGGAGTGTTGTGGAAAACTGGAATTCCCAATCCCACTGCTTTTACTGCACCCAAGACGCGGGAGTCCCTGTTTAATCCTCCCACAAGTCTCTTGCTACCATGTGGCCTGGTCTCCTCCAATGGCAAGTGGCCTCTCCATGGTGGGTGAACTGGATCTGGGAGGACTTGGCTTCCATCCCAAAGTCTGATGTCCTCTCTGCTTCTGTGACATTGTGCTAATGTGGATGTTTGGAAGAGTCATTTTTCTGCGGGGATTTCAAATCTGCATTAACTTGTCACAGCAGCACAAATACACTTTATCTCCACACTCAGACTCCCCAGCTATCACTTCTTTACCACGTTTGCCACTTCACATGGGCTACTTCGGTGCATTTTACCCCAAACAGGGACACTGTCTCACGGAACCATCATGTAACCCGAAATGAGGAAATCATGATGGTTTCCGTATTTGAACCAAGACCACAGTCCCACTTCAGCTGTCACCACCTCTCCGATAGTCTGACATGTCTTCTTCATTTGGATCCAGTTTTCTTCTTCTGGAACTTCTTCCAGGACTTTCCCTTATTTGGGTAACCTTGATGGATTTAAGGAGCACAGATAACTCGAATCTGAGTGGTATTTCTATATGGCTTATGTCACTGGGGCTGTTTTCAGTGCCCATCCACGTTGTGACATGCATCCGTCCTTCACTTTTTCACAGTGACTAGACATAATAACATTCACCCCTTAAAACATTTCAGGTACACAGTTCTCTGAGTTCCCACAGTTGGGAACTTACCTGAGTTCCCACGGTTGTACATCATTTTCCAGAACTTTCTCATTCTCCCCGAGGGAAACAGTACACATGAAACACCAACTCCCCATTGCCCTTTCCCCTCGGCCCCTGCAGCAACATACAACGTTGTGTGTCTGGATACTTCATATAAGTGGAAACATACAGTATCTGTCCTTCCGTGACTGGCTGATTTCACTCAGTGTAATGACTTCCAGGTTCAACCTGTGTTGTAGCCTGTGTCAGAACTCCCTTCATTTTAAAGGCTGAATCGTGTTCCATCATGTATAAACCACATTTTGTTTATTCACTCGTCTGTCAGTGGATACTTATGTTGCTTCCGCCTTTTGGCTGTTGTGAGAAATTCTGCTCTGAATAAGGGTACTTCTACTTTCAACTTTGGGGGGGAATATAGGCTGCAGTGGAATTCTGTGTTTAATATTTTGAGGAGCCACCATATTTTTCCCCCACAAATGAACCATTTTACTTCATTTGTTCATTGGGCAGAACAAGATTGCCATTTATGGATCTACCTCATTTTGTTTATCCTTTTCCCTGTGGATGGATATTTGCATAGTTTCTGGTTTTTGCCTATTGTGAACACTGCTGCTATGTATATTCCTGTACATTTTTGTTCATTTGTTTGAACCAGTGTTTTCAATTTGGGGGGTATTTATCTAGGAGTACAATTGTTGACCATATGGTAATTCTACTTTGATCTATTTGAGTAAATGTTAAACTATTTTATACGTAGACTGCACCATTTTTCACAAGCTAGGTTTAAGGTTTCAGTTTCTCAACATCTTTTGTTATTTTTAGTTTTCTTGATCATAGTGAGTCTACTTGTGTAAAAGGACATATAACTGGATTAAATCTTCATTTCCAATAAAGACTAATGATGTTTAACATATATTAATGTGCTATTCACCATTTGTATGATTTCTCTGGAGAAGGGTCTATCCAAGTCCTTTGTCCATTTTAAAAATGGGGTTGTCTTTTTGTTGAGGAGTTGTAAAAGCTCGTTACATGTTCTGGGCAACAGACTCTTATTAGATAGATAATGTACAAATATTTCTTTCCATTCTGGGGCTGTCTTTTCACTTTATGGATAGTATTTTATGATGTACAAATATTTTATTTTATTTTTTTTTACATTTCTTTTGTAAGAGTGAGTGACAGAGAGTGAGAGTAGACAGGGGCAGAGGGAGAAGGACAGAGAATCGTAAACAGGCCCCATACTCAGTGTGGAGCCTGATGTGGGGCTCAATCTCATGACTCTGAGATCATGATCTGAGCCAAAATTAATAGTTGAACGGTTAACCAACTGAGCCACCCAGGCACCCAGGACAGATTTATAATTTTGAGGATATTATTTTATCTATTTTTTTCTTTCCTTCTTATGTTTTGGTGTCAGATCTAAAAGCATTGCTAAATCCAAGGTTATGAAGATTTATCCCCATTTGTTTCTTCTAGAGTTTATAATTTTACCTCTTACATTTAAGCCTTTAGCTTATTTTGAGTTAATTTTTATAGGTGGCATGTGGTTAGGGTCCTGTTCCATTCCTCTGTACATGGATAGCCAATTGTATAGCACGCTTTGTTGAAAAGACCATTCTTTCCCCCCAGTGTGATGTTGTCCACCCTTGTCAAAATTCAGCAGACCATAGATGAAGGAGTTTATTTCTGGGCTCTCAGTTAAATCCCACTGATCCGTATGCATACTTTTTAAAAATTTTTTTATTTAATTTAAATTTAATTAATTAACATATAATGTATTGTTTGTTTCAGGGTGTACACGACTGTATCACAATGTTTTATTTACAGTTGCTTTGTATTAAGATTTGAATTTTGGAAGTATGACCTTTCACATTTGATTTTCTTTTTTAAGACTGTTTTGGCTGTCTTGTGGTCCCTTAAAATTCCATATGACTGTTATGATTAGCTTGTGCATTTCTTCCCAAAGGCTTTTGTGAAATTTCTTGGGAACACATTGAATTTCCACATTGCATTGTGTATTTTTGCCATGTATCAATAGTATGTCTTTTCATCACCATGTGGTGTCCTCAGATTTAGTTAGGTTTCCCTTACTTTCTTTCAGCAATGTTTTGTAATATTGGAGTGTACAAGACTTACACCTTGATTACATCTATTCCTAACTATTTTGTCAATATCAATGTTCCCTAAAATAGAATTGCTTTCTTAAATTCCTTTTTGGATGATTCATTGTTAGAGTATACAAATAAGAGAGATTTTTGTGTATGATAGTTTGTCCTGTAACTTTATGGAATTAGGTAACTGGCTGTAATCATTTTTTGGTGATTCTTTAGGAAGCTCTCTATATAAGATGATGCCATCTCTGGTCTCTGAATAGACTTAGTTCTACTGTTTCCTTTCACATGCGGATTCCTTATTTCTTGCCTTATTGTTCTGGGTAGAACTTGCAGTACAATACTGAGCAAGGAGTGAAAGCCAGCATGATGGACTTGTTTTGATTTAAGAGTAGAGCTGTCAGTCCTCAAAATTAAGCATGATGTTTGATCAGGGTTAGGGTGGGGTTAGGGTTAGGGTCTCTCTGTCCTCTGCTGTACACAGCCCATTCTTCTCCAGTAACCAGAGTGATCTTTTCAGAACATAACTTTTGAGCCTCTCTGTGATGCACTCCCCAACTACTCGTCCTCTCCAGCCTCACTTCTCCCACTGTATCTGCCCCCCCCCCGCACCCAAGGGCCTCCCAGGTGTGTGGTTGTCCCACATGTAACTCAGACCTGACTCCAAGCATTTACATTCTCTCTGCCCTCTACTGGGAACACTCTTCTCTTACCCTGCTTCATGTCTGGATTGTTCAATGGTTGGTTGAATGATGGACCTTGTCAGCAAGAGGCCCAGCAACCTTCAAGGGAGGACCCTATGGGGGTGGAGACAGCTCCATGGGGCCAGCAACAGGCCACTCAAAGCAAAGTGGGGCAGGAGGCCAGCCCTGCTGATTTTATCCAGTCTGTAGGCTATAGAAAGGAGGGCTCACTCCTGGCAGGTGGCAACAGGTGCTCCACTCCTGGCAAGTGATGACAGGACCTGCAGGGGGTTGGCCAGGACACCTGCAGGGTTTGCCTGGGAGCTGAGAACAGGGGGAGAGTTCCTGGCTCCAGCATGCTGACTATGGGGTTGGTTTCCCATCTCTGAAGCCTCAGACTCTCCTTTGTATGATAGGGTGCTGATGGCCCCCCTCTCTGGGAGCAGAATGTAGGGAGTTCCCATGAGCAGACTTGCTTAGGACGGGCTGGGAGAGTGGCTGTTGCTTAAAGCAGCTCAGGACATGCCCCCTTGAAGAAGGTGCACACGTCCATGGCCCCCAGCACTGGGGTCCTGCCTCCAGGCTCTGACAGTGACCCTTATCCTGGCTTGTCCCTTGTCCCTGCAAATAGGTCTTCCCGGAGCTGTTCCTGCAGAGGGCAGAGAAGCCCATCATGGTGGGACACAGGGTCACCTACTAGGTCTTCACTGACCAGCTTGCTGCCAGGCCCCTCTGCCCCCTGGGAGGGCTGGAAGGTGGTGGTCCTCGAGGTCCCCAGTGCCCCACACTGGCAGGATGTGTCCAGCAGCACATGGTGATAGTCAGCCGCTTCTGTGAGCAGTGCTTCCTCCGTGAGGTGGACGACCTGGTGTGTGCAGATGTGGACATGGAGTTCTGTGATCATGTGGGCATGGAAATCCTGTCTCCTCTCTTTGGCACCCTACACCCCAGTTTCTACTGGGTGGTCTGTGAAGACTTCAGCTACCACTGCCAGCCACAGTCCCAGGCCCATATCCCCAGGGACCAGGGCGACGTTTACTACATGGGGGCCTTTTGGGGGGGTTGGTGGTAGAGGTTCACCAAATGGCCTGTCACCAGGCTATGGGGGTCGACCTGGCCAATGGGATCAAGGTTGTGTTGCATGATGAGAGCTACTTGAACAGGTACCTGCTGGACCACAAGCCAACCAAGGTGTCATCCCTGGAGGATCCGTGGTGCCCGCAGCTGCTGGGTTGCCCCACTACCCCACTCCAGTCATGAAGAAGCTGAGATTCAGGCCATGCCCAAGAATTACCAGGACATCCAGGACTCATGAGGGGCTGTCCCAGCAGGACCTGAGGGACCCATGGCTGCTGGGCTGCCCTCCCCACCACTTCACGAAGAAACTGAGATTTGGGTGTGCCAAAGAATCACCAGGACATCCAGGACTCATGAGGGCTGTCCCCATCTCCATCAGGAGGTGCTGTCCTGAGCAGAGCTGTCAGAGCAAGTTCCTACTTCTGTCCTCTTGAGGGAGAACATGGAGCCCAGCACTGCCCACATGGGCATGTCCAGGGACCCCAGTTGCATGTGCACACAGGAGGGCTGCCTGGGGGACACAAGGTCCTTTCTTTGTGGTCACTACATTTTGATAACTTCTGGGTCATTTGCAGCTCCAGTGAACGGCTCCAGTTTTATGTTGGATGTTTTTCTGTGTCAATGCTGAGCAACCATCTTTAAAAAGAATAATAGAGGAAAAAGGTTTTCTTTCTGGTTCTAGATAGACACCACCTGGTGGGGCTGGGAGTGGTTCTGCAGCAGCCGTGGAGCCAGGATGTTCTCTGGTTGGGTCTTTCCTCCCAGTCCCTGCACCTTGCCATGGCCATGGGGCTTCAGGATCAGGGGTGTACAGAGCTACCTCTCAGACCTCCAGTTCCCTGACTGCCAGAGGCCTTGGCTGTGGCCACTAGCTCAGCCTCCAGGAGCACAGAGCCCTCTGGGTTATGTACGGTTTCTGCTTTGGTATTATTTTTTATTTTTTAATTTAGTTTAATTTTTAAAATTTAAATTTATGGGCGCCTGGGTGGCTCAGTGGGTTAAAGCCGCTGCCTTCGGCTCAGGTCATGATCCCAGGGTCCTGGGATCGAGGCCCACATCAGGCTCTCTGCTCGGCAGGGAGCCTGCTTCCTCCTCTCTCCTCTCTCTCTGACTGCCTCTCTGCCTACTTGTAATCTCTCTCTCTGTGTCAAATGAATAAATAAAATCTTTAAAAAAATAAATAAAATTTAAATTTATTAGCTAACATCAATAGATTTTAATGTAGTGTTCAGTGATTCATTAGTTGCCTATAACACCCAGTGCTCATCACAACATGTGCCCTCCTTAATACCTGTCACCCAGCTGCTTCATCCCCCCACCCCCCTCCCTTCTGTAACCCTCAGTTTGGTCCCCAGAGTCCAGAGTCTCTCCTGGTTTGTCTCCCTTTCTCATTTCTTCCCATTCAGTTTTCCCTCCCTTGCCCTGTGGTCCTCTGCTCTATTCCTTATGTTCCATGTATAAGTGAAACCATATGATAATTGTCATTCTCTGCTTGACCTAGTTCACTCAGCATAATCCCTTCCAGTTCCATCCATGTCAATGCAAATGGTGGGTATTCATCCTTTCTGATGGCTGAGTAATATCCCATTGTATATATGGACCACATCTTCTTTATCCATGTATCTGTTGAAGGACATCTAGGCTCTTTCCACAATTTGGCTATTGTGGACATTGCTGCTATGAACATTGAGGTGCAGGTGGCCCTTCTTTTCACTACATCTGTATCATTGGGGTAAATACCCAGGAGTACAATTGTTGGGAGGTAGGCTAGCTCTATTTTCAACTTATTGAGGAACTGCCATACTGTTTTCCAGTGTGACTGCACCAGCATGCATTCCCACCAACAGTGTTAGAGGGTTCTCCTTTTGTCCACAACCTCGCCAACGCTTGTTGCTTTCTGTCTTGTTAATTTTAGCCATTCTAACTGGTGCAAGGTGGTATCTCATTACAGATTTGATTTGTATTTCCCTAATGTTGAGGGAGGTAGAGCACTCTCTCATGTGTCTGTTGGCAATTTGGATGTCTTCTTCGGAGAAATGTCCATTCATGTTTTGGCCTATTTCTTGATTGGATTATTTGTCCTGTGGTGTTGAGTTTCGTAAGTTCATTCTGGATTTCAGATACTAGCCTTTTATCTGATCTGTCATTTGAAAATATCTTCTCTCATTTTGTTTTGTCTTTTGGTTGTGTTGACTGTTTCTTTTGCTGTGCGAAAGCTATCTATCTTGATGAAATCCCAACAGTTCATTTTTGCTTTTGTTTTCCTCACCTTTGGAGATGTGTCTAGCAAGAAGTTGCTCTGGCTGAGATCAAAGAGGTTGCTGCCTCTGTTATCCTCAAGGATTTGGATGAATTCTTGTCTCACATTGCAGTCTTTCATCCATCTGGAGTCTATTTTTGTGTATGATATAAGAAAATGGTTGTTTCATTCTTCTGCATGTGGCTGTCCCCTGTTCCCAGCATCATTTACTGAAGACACTTTTTTTTCCCATTGGATAGCCTTTCCTGCTTTGAGGAAGATTAACTGACCCTAGAGTTGAGGGTCCATTTCTGGTTTCTGTATTCTGTTCCATTGATCTATGTGTCTGTTTTTGTGCCAGGACCATGCTGTCTTGATGATTATAGTTTTGTAATAGAGCTTGAAATCTGCAATTGGGTTGCCACCAGCTTTGGTTTTCTTTCTCAACATCCCTTTGGCTATACGGGGTCTTTTCTGCTTCCATACAAATTTGTGGGTTATTTATTCCAGTTCTGTGAAAAATGTGGATGTATTTTTTGCTAGGGATTGCATTGAATCTGTGGATTGTTCTAGGGAGCATAGACATTTTCACAATACTTGTTCTTCCCATCCATGACCATGGAATGTTTTTCCATTTCTTTGTGTCTTCCTCCATTTCTTTCATGACTATTCTATCATTTTCTGAGTACAGATCCTTTGCCTCTTTGGTTAGATGGATTCCTAAGTATCTTACGGTTTGGAGTGCGATTCCACATGGGATGGACTCCTTAATTTCTCTTTCTTCTATCGCATTGTTGCTGTAGACACATGCAAGTGATTTCTGTGCATTGATTTTATATCGTGACACTTTATAGTATTCCTGGATGAGTTCTAGCATTTTTGGGGTGGAGTCCTTTGGGTCTTCCATATAAAGTATCCTATTGTCTGCAAAGGGTGAAAGTTTGACTTCTTGTTTGCCAATTCAGATGCCTTCTATTTCTTTTCATTGGTGAGCCTAAGACTTCTAGTAGTATGTTGGACAGCAGTGATGATTGTGGACATCCCTGCTGTGTCCTTGACCTTAGAAGAAAAGCTCTTTCCAAAAAAAGCAGTTCGTATTTTCATTGATCTCTTGTCTTTTTTGTCTCCACTGGATTTACTTCCACATTCCTTTATGCTATTTCCTTATTTCTACTGTTATGGGGCTTTGCTTTTTTTTCTTCTTCTTCTTCTCACTTCTTTCCCATGTAGAATTAGGTTGGTTATTGGAGAGACTTCAGGTGCGTTGACAAAGACCCTAATTTCTATGAAATTCCCACATAGAGCTACTTTTGCTGCATCCCCTAAGTTTTCATATATTCTCTTTTTCATTAGTCTCAAGGCACTTTTTAAAAATGATTTTATTTATTTATTTACACAGAGAGAGAGCAGATCACAAGTAGGCTGAGAGGCAGGCAGAGAGAGAGGAGGAAGCAGGCTCCCTGCTGAGCATGGGGCCTAATGAGGGCCTCGATCCCAGGACCCTGAGATCATGACCTGAGCTGAAGGCAGAGGCTTTAACCCAGTGAGCCACTCAGGTGCCCTCTCAAGGTGCTTTTAAAATTTCTTTTGATTTCTTCTTTGACCATTGGTTGTTTAGTAGCATGTTGTTAAATCTCCACATAATTCCGACTGTCCCATTTTCTTCTTGTGACTGATTTCTATTTTAATACCATTGTGGTTGGACAAGATTTGAAACAGAGGGTGAAAGGAGTATTCCGTTTAATGGTTGGTCTCCTGATTTTTTTTCTGAGGGAAGACCACGTGTTCCATGGAGACAGAGGAACATTTTGTGAGACTGGAGCAGGGGGTCAACCCTTGTTAGAATTACTGATTACTACCATGCAGATTGTGTACCACCATTCACACTGTAGCCCCGATGGACTTGTACTTCCTTAGAAACATTTTTTAGTATGTGCAGGGTGGCCTTCTCTAACAGAAAGGTGTCATGTGGGTTCATGGCATGGTCCCAGATCAGCAACCAAGATGTATAGTAAACTGGGGGGATCAGAGCCTGACTTTCTGTTGGAAGTGACAGAAATGGGGCATGGTGTGCTTTGTGGCACTACCCAAGGTCCCGAGTGACCCACTGGTTGTTGGTGGTGTGGGAGGTAGCAGGGCCTGTGGATATGTCTCATCTTATCCTGTGGAATTCAGGGACACCCTCCTGTCTTTTGAGTTGTGTGGAAACAGGTAGACAGCAGTCTGTGGCCAGGCACAAGGGTTGCACTGGATCGCCACCAGAGGGGCTGTGTGCAGGGGGAGCCACTCCATTTCCATAAAAACTGAGTGTTTTTCCATAAAAACTGTGACTATGATTCCTAGCAGCAGCATGGGGAGAGGAAGACAGTGGTGGTGCACACTTCCTAGGGTTTTGGTCAGGACTAGTCTGGAGCCACTGAGGTCAGCCATGCCTGGCTCAGAAAGCACCCAGTCAATCTACCTGTGGGCACGGTGCGCATGGTACTTTCAAGCCAGCACCCATACTCCTGCCTCCTACTTTTCATCATCTTCATGGTCACAAACCTCTGCTCTTCCCCATAGTCCCTGCTCTTCCATATGGTCCCTGGAGGTATTGCCCTCCGTCCATCTGGCCCTCCTCCCTGGAGCCCTGTGCAACCCGATGTCAGGATAGCCTTCTCAAGAGGCAGCTCTGTCAGTCCCCTGATGGAACACTTGCATGGATCCTCTGTGAGGTGAGGACGATGCCCTGTCTTGGAAGGGGGCTGTAGATCCCCATTCAGGAGAGCCCTGTCTCCCTTTTCAGCCTGGCTTGCCCTCCCCTCAGTCCTCCTCAGAAAGCTGTCCCCACTTCCTGAACTGACAGCTCTGAACTTAAAAACCAATATTGTTCGCTCAGCATAATACCCTCCAGTTCCATCCATGTCGATGCGAATGGCAAGATTTCGTTTCTTTTGATAGCTGCATAACATTCCATTGTATATATATACCACATCTTCTTTATCCATTCATCTGTTGATGGACATCTAGGTTCTTTCCATAGTTTGGCTATTGTGGACATTGCTGCTATAAACATTCGGGTGCACGTGCCCCTGAGGATCACTACCTTTGTGTCTTTAGGATAAATACCCAGTAGTGCGATTGCTGGGTCGTAGGGTAGCTCCATTTTCAACTTTTTGAGGAATCTCCATACTGTTTTCCAGAGTGGCTGCACCAGTTTGCATTCCCACCAACAGTGTAGGAGGGTTCCCCTTTCTCCGCAACCTCGCCAACATCTGTCATTTCCTGACTTGTTGATTTTAGCCATTCTGACTGGTGTAAGGTGGTATCTCGCTGTGGTTTTAATTTGTATTTCTCTGATGCCGAGTGATGTTGAGCACTTTCTCATGTGTCTGTTGGCCATTTGGATGTCTTCTTTGGAGAAATGTCTGTTCATGTCTTCTGCCCATTTCTTGACTGGGTTATTTGTTTTATGGGTGTTGAGTTTGAGAAGCTCTTTATAGATTTTGGATACTAGCCCTTTATCTGATATGTCATTTGCAAATATCTTCTCCCATTCTGTCAGTTGTCTTTCGGTTTTGTTGACTGTTTGCTTTGCTGTGCAAAAGCTTTTAATCTTGATGAAGTCCCAGTAGTTCATTTTTGCCCTTGCTTCCCTTGCCTTTGGTGATGTTCCTAGGAAGAAGTTGCTGCGGTTGAGGTCGAAGAGGTTGCTGCCTGTGTTCTCCTATATAAGCCAGTTTTAATTTCCCTGTATCTCTGGAAAGTTGAGCCCTTTAACAAAGATAGCAAGATACACCCATGAAGTACTGAAATAAACATCTTCACCCACATCAAGGGTTTATAACCACTTTCCCATCAAATTCTTCTGTCAGTGTTTCTGAATATTTGTTTTTTGGTTTTGTACCATATAAATCTTATTCCTGGGGTTCATTCTGGCTGGGTTTTTCTTCTTTGGTCTTTCTTGTCTCTTAATTCTGTCAGTCTTTTTGTTTGTTCATTTTTGGTTTATGTACCTTATAAATCTTACTGTTGGGACTCATTTTGGCTGGGTTTTTTCTTTTTTTCTTTTTCCTCTCTTTTTCTATTTCTTTTTTCTTTCTTTTTGGTAGTGAATTCCAATTGCTCCAAAACTTTCCAAGGAGGACTCTATTTGATCATGGTTAATCTATTCAGCTATAAATGAACTCAACCACCTTTCAGAAAAATGACTAGGAGGAGGAACACCCAGCAAAAGAAAAATTCAGAGACTCTGACCTCTGCCACAGACCTACTGGATATGGACATAAACAATATGTTAGAAATGGAATTCAGGGTAAAAATTGTTGAGGCAATGGCTAGATTGGAGAAGACCAATAGTGGCCACATAGAACATCTAAGGGCAGGGGAGCCTGGGTGGCTCAGTGGGTTAAAGCCTCTGCCTTTGGCTCAGGTCATGGTCTCGGGGTCCTGGGATCAAGCCCCACATAGGGCTCTCTGCTCAGCAGGGAGCCTGCTCCCTCCTCTCTCTCTCTGCCTTCCTCTCTGCCTACTTGTGATCTCTTTCTCTCTCTGTCAAATAAATAAATAAAATCTTTAAAAAAAGAATTTCTAAGGGCGAAGTGAGAGCTGAACTGGCAAAAGTTAAAAATACTATCAAGGAGATCAAATCTAAACTAAATACTCTAACAGCTAGGATAACCGAGTCAGAAGATCAAATTAGCTATCTAGAAGATGGGCTGAGAGAAAAGAAGGATCATGAGGAGGCATGGAACAAACAACTTAGAGGCTATGAAAACAGAATTAGGGAAATAAATGATGCCATGAAACGTTCCAATGTCAGAATTACTGGGTCCCCTGAGGGGGTGGAGAAAGAGAGAAGACTAGAGGATATAGTTGATTAAATACTGGATGAAAATTTCCCTAATCTGGGGATGAAACAAGTGTTCATGCCCTAGAGGCAGAGAGAAAAGCCCCCAAGATCAGTGAGTCTAGAAAGACCCCCAGATACTTAATTGTGAGATTCACGAATGATACATTCAGACAGGAGTTCTTGGGGGCAGCTAAGGGTAAGAGATTCCTTATGTACAGAAGAAGACCATCAGAATAACATCAGACCTGTCCACAGAAACCTGGCGAGACAGAAAGGGCTGGCAAGACATATTCAGGGCACTAAATGAGAAGAACATGCAGCCAAGAACACTTTATCCAACAAGGCTCACATTCAGGATGGATGGAGAGATAAAGAGCTTCCAATACCTGCAAGGTCTAAAAGATTATGTGACCAGCAAGCTGGCACTACAAGAAATATTAAGGGGGGTTCCATAAAAGAAGAAAGAACCCAAGAGTACCATAAAATAGAAAGTTACAGAGACAACGTATAGAAACAAGGACTTCACAGGCAACATGTTGTCCATAAAACCTTACCTTTCAATAATCACTCTCAATGTGAATGGCCTAAATGTTCCCATAAAAAGGCACAGGGTTGCAGACTGGATAAAACGACAGGAATCATCCATATGCTGTCTACAAGGGACACATTTTGAAACTAAAGATACATCCAGACTGAAAGTGAAAGGATGGTTCTCCATCTCTCATGCCAAAGGGTCTCAATAGAAAACTGAGATAGAGATTCTCATATCAGATAAATTAGATTTTAAGCTAAAGACTGTAGTCGGAGATACAGAAGGGCACGACACCATTCTTAAATTGTCCACCTACCAAGAAGATGTAACAAGTGAAAATATTTATGCCCCCAACATGGGAGCAGTCCACTACATAAGCCAACTCTTAAACAAAATAAAGAGTCATATTGATATGAATACCTTAATTAAAGGGGATCTTAACGTGCCAGTCTCAGCAAGAGACAGATCATCTAAGCAGAACATCAAAAAAAAAAAACCCAAGAACTCTGAATGACATATTAGATCAGATGGACTTCATAGATATATACAAAACATTCCACCCTGAAACAACAGAATACTCATTCTTCTCGAGTGCACATGGAACTTTCTCCAGAATAGACCACATACTGGGTCACAAATTAGAGCTCAAATGATACCAAAATATTGAGATTACTTCCTGAATATTCTCAGACCACTGTGCTTTGAAACTAGAACTCAACCACAAGAAAAAGTTTGGAAGAAAATCAAATACTTGGAAGCTAAAAACCATCCTGCTCAAGAATGTTTGGATCAACCAGGAAATCAAAGAAGAACTTAATCAATTCATGGAAACCAATGAGAATCAAGACACATCGAACCAAAACCTATGGGAAACAGCAAAGGCTGTCCTAAGGGGGAAATACATACCATCCAAGCCTCACTCAAAAAAATTGAAAGATCCTGAATACACCAATTCTCCTTTCACCTTAAGGAACTAGAAAATCAACAACAAAGTAAGCCAACCCCATGCAAAAGAAGGGAAATAATTAAAATTAGAGCAGAGATCAGTGATTTAGAAATGAGAGATACAGTAGAACACATCAATGAAACTAGACGCTGGTTCTTTGAAAGAATTAATAAAATCAATAAACCAGTGCCCAAACTAATCCAAAAGAAAAGAGAGAGGACTCAAATATTAATAAAATTGAATAAAAATAAGTGAAAAGGGAGAGATCTTGGATAACACCAAAAAAATAGACACAATCATCAGAAACTATTATCAACAGTTACATGCCAATAATTTAAGCGACCTAGAAGAAATGGATACATTCCTGGAAACCTTTAAACTTCCAAGACTGAAACAGGAAGAATTTGGCAACCTGAATAGACCAATATCTAATAACAAGATTGAAGCAGTCATCAAAAACATCCCAAAAAACAAGAGCTGAGGACTTGACAGATTCCCTGTAAAATTCTACGAAACATTCAAAGAAGAAATAATACCTATTCTCCTAAAGCTGTTTCAAAACAGAAACAGAAGGAAAACTTCTACTCTTTCTATGAAGCCAGCAGTACCTTGATCCCCAAACCAGGCAACAACCCCACCAAAAAGGAGAATTTCAGACCAATACCCCTGATGAATATGAATCCCTCATACAAGATCCTAGCTAATAGGATCCAACAGTACATTAAAAAGATTATTCACCACTACCAGGTGGGATTTATCCCTGAGAGGCAAGGGTGGTTCAACATTCGCAAATCAATCAATGTGATAGAACAAATCAATAAGAGAAGAAACACATGGTCCTGTCAATTGATGCAGAAAAAGCATCTGAAAAAATACAGCGTCCATTCCTCATTAAAACTCTTCAAAGTATAGGGATAGAGAGAACATTCCCCAACTTCATAAAATCTATCTATGAAAAACCCACAGTGAATATCATTCTCAATGGGGAAAATTGACAGCCTTCTCTTTGAGATCAGGAACATGACAAGGATGCCCACTCTCACCACTGTTGTTTACACATATACTAGAAGTCCTAGCAACAGCAATCAGAAAACAAAAAGAAATAAAATGTATTCAAATTGGCAAAGAAGAAGTCAAACTCTCTGGCTTCACAGATGACATGATACTTTATATGGAAAACCCAAAAGACTCCACCCCAAACTAATAGAACTCATACAGCAATTCAGTAAGGTGGCAGGACACAAAATCAATGCACATAAATCAGATGCCTACTTATACAATAGCAATGAAAATATACAAAGGGAAATTAGAGAATTGATTCCATTTACTATACCACCAAGAATCGTAAGATACCTTGGAATAAACCTAACCAAAGAGGTAAAGGATCTGTACACAACAAACTACAGAATTCTCAGGAAAGAACTTGAAGAAGACACAAAAAGTTGGAAAAGCATTCCATGTTCATGGACCGGAAGAATAAACATTGTTAAAATGTCTATACTGCCCAGAGAAATCTATACTTTCAACTTCATCCCTATCAAAATTCCACCACCATTCTTCAAAGTGCTGGACCAAACAATCCTAAAATTTGTATGGAGCCAGAAAAGACCCTGAATGGCTAAGGAAATGTTGAAAAAGAAAAACAAAGCTGGGGACATCACGTTGCCTGATTTCAAACTTTACTATGAAGCTGTGATCACCAAGACAGTATGGTACTGGCACAAAAACAGACAGACCAATGAAATAGAATAGACAGTTCAGACATGGACCCTCAACACTACAATTATTGTCAAATAATCTTTAACAAAGCAGGGAAAAATATGCATTGGAAAAAAGACAGTCTTTTCAATAAATGGTGCTGAGAAAATTGGACAGCTATGTATAGAAGAATGAAACTTGACCATTCTCTCACACCATACACAAAGATAAACTCTAAATGGATGAAAGACCTCAATGTGAGGCAGGAATCCATCAAAATCCTAGAGGAGAACATAGGCAGTAACCTCTTCAACATTGGCCACAGCAACTTCTTTCAAGACACGTCTACAAAAGGCAAAGGAAACTAAAGTGAAAATGAACTTTTGGGACTTCATCAAGATAAAGAACTTCTGCACAGCAAAGGAAACCGTCAACAAAACAAAGACAATCCACTGAATGGGAGATTTTCCCAAATGACACTACAAAGGGCTGATATCCAACGTCTACAAAGAACTCAAACTCAACACCCAAAAACCAGATAATCATGTCAAAAAATGGGTAGAAGACATGAATAGACACTTCTCCAAAGAAGACATACAAATGGCTAACAGACATATGAAAAAATCACTAGCCATCAGGGAAATTCAAATCAAAACCACATTGAGATACCATTTTACACCAGTTAGAATGGCACGTATTTCATGGAGCACTGGGTGTTGTGCATAAACAATGAATCTTCGATCACTGGAAAAAAAAAAAAAGAATGGCCGAAATCAACAGGACAGGAAACAAGTGTTGGAGGGGATGTGGAGAAATGGGAACGCTTTTAGACTGTTGGTGGGAATGCAAATTGGTACAGCCACCTTGGAAAACAGTGTGTAGATTCCTCAAAAAATTAAAAATAGAGATACCCTATGACCTTGCAATTGCACAACCTGGTATTTACCCCAAAGATAAAGATGCAGTGAAAAGAAGGGCCATATGCACCCCAATGTTCATAGCACCGATGGCCACAATCGCCAAACTGTGGAAAGAGCCCAGATGCCCTTCAACAGAGGAATAGATAAAGAAGATGTGTCCCATATATATATAATGTAATATTACGCAGCCATCAGAAAGATGAATGCTCAACTTTTGTATCAACACGGACGGGTCTAGAGGAGGTTATGGTAAGTGAAATAAGCCAGGCAGAGAAAATCAATTATCATATGGTTTCACTTACTTGTGGAACATAAAGAATCAACATTAGGACATTAGGAGAAGGATAGGAAGTGTCAATTAGGGTAAATCGGAGGGGGAGATGAAAGATGGGAGACTGTAGATTCTGAGAAACAAACAGTGTTTTGGGGGTTGGGGGGATGGCTAATCCTCATGGTGGGTATTAAGGAGGGCACAGACTGCATGGAGCACTGGGTGTGGTGCATAAACAATGAACCTTGAAAAACTGAAAAAATAAAATAAAATAAAATAAAAATGGGACCAAAAAAAGAGTCCAAAAAATAGAAAAATACAGGGAAAAAAGAGAGTATTAGAATGAGTAAGAGGTAATGATTCTAAAGAGGAAGTCATGTGGAACATTTTTTCTTATGTGAGGAAACTAAAATTTTACATCATGGAAATAAATTATGTTATAGGGATAAGTGTGGCCACCTAGAAACAGAATGTTAATCTGTATCTCTTTAATTTCCTTCTTGGATTTTTGCTACAGGTTTCTACAGGATAGCCTTTTTCCTACTACACTTTATGTTGCTTTAAGTGTAAAGGATGTACAAGAAAACATTTTTAATCTTATAATTTTTGTTTCATAATCCACGGTATATTGCTCTTTTTCATTCAAAATAATCACTAATATCCCCTTCAAGAAAAAAAATCCCTTAATCTACTGGAACACTCCCATCAGGAAATCCTTGAATATCTTTGTAGAAAGATAGTCGCCTGCTTTCCATGTGGTGCATGAGTCAGAAGAAGTTCTAGTTATATATTCCAAGTCTGATGCCATTAACCTTGCTGCTGATAAAACATACAGTAATCTAGATATCACAATGACTTGGGCCTTCATGACCTCACAGTGTCTTGTGGGTGTTGTGAAGTGAAGTAAGCTGGAAATATTGGACAGATTAGTGGGGCTAATCTCCTCTGTGGGCAGCTGGTCACAGCTGAAGCAGATATCATCATGGGGGTCATTTCACAGTGGACAAACAGAAGGAGACTGAAGCAGGATGGCCACTGTGCACAGGGCATACCTTGGAGAAAATGTGAACAAACATTTTGGGTCAGGCTCAGCCTCAGGAATATGGACAATGACAGAAGGCAATAGCTATGAATGTGTCTCAGTGTTTACTGATGGGTAGTTTTCCCATTGATGTTGAAACCCAGCATAAGAAACAGATGTTATGTGTTTGAGGACTCATAATTGCATTGAAAGACTGTTTTCAGACCTCTGAACAATTTCAGATCTATATGTTATGAGTGCATTGCATCTTGGATTTTTTATTATTTTTCATCTCAAAGAATTCACTGGTCTGTAATGGGTAATATGACATAAGGGGAGAACATAGCCTATTTAGACATTGTATCTTATATAGGCACATGGGGTATGTCATCACTGTGGCCCATCACATCTGGAGACACATGGGCCTAGGGTGTGAAAGTTTTGAACATTTCTCAAACCTGTTTCTTTTCCTGAGATTTGTGTATTTTCTATAATTTCAATATAAATAATTAATATGTAAAACTTAATGACATTTTTATGTTTAGTGTGTGTTCTGATCTATAATGTAAACAAGTTTGCTTTATGACAGGTTTATTTATTTTTCCTTTCATGCAATATTTTACACATTTCCCTGGGTAAACTTCACCATACCCATTAATAAACCATTGATGGTTATTTGTAAATGGCAACATCCTCATTTCATTTACGTTTGGATCTGGGATGGATAGGATTTCCAATGTAGCCACTGTTAGAGTTTAAAAACTGATGTTTCCAAAAGGATGTGTGCAGACCCACTCTGCAATACTGGAAAGAGGCAGCCGTTAGGAGGAAAGAAATTCTTGGGAAAACGTGGATTTTTTTTTTTCTCATGTTGAAATGTTAAATCATGATGTCTGTATGACTGCTGATGGATTACTGTTGTAAAGTTTATTATGACATATGCAGTGTTGTTATGGGGTGAAGAGAATCAATGTTTCTTAATGTAAGTCCTCTGAAAATGTACATGCTGTACATAAATATTAGGATAGCGTGATTTGGTGGATTTTTTTTGCAGATTGAAAAATTAAAAAACAGAACCTTAATATCTACAAAAAACACATGAATGCAGAAAGAACAGGTGGTATACATACACAATGGAATACTACTCAGTCATATAAATGATGAGATCTTGCAATTTGGAGCAACATTGCTGGACCCAGAGGTCATAAACCTATGTGAATTAAGTCAGGCAGAGAAAGACAAATACCACAGGATTTCACTCCTAAGTGGAATCTGAAAAGCAACACAAATGAATGAACAACCAAACAAAAGAAGAATCAGACCTATAAATATAGAGTACAAACTGATGGTTGCCAGAGGGAGATGAGGGAGACATGGGAGAAATGGGTGAAGGGAAGTAGGAGACACAGGCTTCCCTTTATGAAATGAACATGTCACAGGGCCAAAAGTCACAGCATAGAGAATATGGTCAATGGTATTGTAATAGTGTCTCTGGTGATGGATGGTAGCTACATTTGTGGTCAGCATAGAATAAGGTAAAAACTTGTCCAATCATGATAATGTCCACCTGAAGCTAACATGGTATTGTCTCAACTATGCTTTGATTTAAAAAAAAGTCAGAAAGAATATATATAAAACAGAATTTGGTTTTTCTGAGAGTGACAGAAACCCAAATGCAATCCAGCTGGAATTAGCCTTACTCACCCTGTCTAGGGACTGAAGGTAACTCTGGTCACTACAGGATACCCCCCCTCTTCACTTCTGTGATAATTTACTTTCAATTCCTTTCATTGCAATTTCTGTTTCAGCTTCCTTGGCCAACTTTTTCCTCTGTGCCCCTTTGGTTAGTGTTCAGTACTAGACCCCATGCTCTTCTTCTATCCATCTTCTAGTCCTCATGGGGAAGCCCATCTATCTCCCAGATTCAGAAAACATCTCTCTGCTTTTACTCTTCTCTCCCCTGAGCTCCAGAGCCTGTGTATCTGCCCTGAGAGGAGACAGTTCCATCTGGCAGCTCACTCCTTCAACAAGTAATTAATAGGAAATTCTTGTGTGACAGTGGGGAACAAACGCAGAAGATTCCTGAGCACATTCTTCTTTTCCTTTTTTTTTAATTTCATAGAATAAATAACCAAATAAAGAAGGAGAGAGGAAAGCAGTAGGAGTTGCATTGGTCTTATAGTCCTTCATTTTATGTAGTCTTGTGTCTAATTTTTCAATAACCTTTTGCAAAAAGTCTTTCAAGTAAATCTAATTTGGAATTTTGAAGCATGTTGGAGGCTTTGGCATGGCAATAAAAATATGTATCTCACCCTGTTTACTTAATTTGATAACCCTTACCTTCAAGCTCAGGCCTTACAGTGACCTAATTGGAACATTTCATGAAACGCCGTACTAATTTCTCTCAGTGCTGACAGGAGTTTGGTACTGCCATTAACAGTAACACCCACATTTTTGTCTACCCATATACAGCTGTAAATGGATGCAGCCCACATTTCTGTCTGGCTATATCTTTTAGCCCAGAATCTGGTTAGCAAGAGAAGTTTCTAGCGCACAAAACACTCATCTTGTCCAAATCCAGGTTGTTTTCATAAGATTTTGTTATCTATGTAGCTATTTAAGGTTTCCAGGACCATAGTTCTTAGACATAAGTGGTTGTGCCAAAACATGACATGCTTAACATTTTAGAATTTAAGCGTCCCATTTTATCTATTTGTTTCTTTTTTACCTTTATCTTTGGAGTCTGGGACCCAGTAGAACCACATAGGCCACATACACGTGACGCCAGCCTTGAGAACGTTAGAATGAGTGAGTAGGAAGTAAATCTTACAAGAAGGCAATTATTATTTAATTGGGTATTCTCACAGAACTAACTTTGCCTTTATGCCATTACAAAGAATTTCATCCCTCAAAAGTGGGATGAAAGAAGAAATACTCATTTCCGTTTCTATAATCTTTATTACTTTAATATATAGGAAATTCTCCATACAAGCAAGTGTGCCTTATGAAGTCATCCATTACATGTCGTTTTCTTTAAAAATTCCAACTTCTATCCTGAACCATGATAAAATTAAATAATAAATGAGAAGCACTAGGTGATAATCATTAATAACTGAATGAAAATTTAAAAATGATTAAGAGGAGACGTAATAAACTTTGGGTCAGGGACTATGTGAGTGGAAGACAGCTGAGTAATTCTACATCTGAGAGGCATCATTGCTCAGCTTTCCAAATTATCTTGAGTAGCTTCTCATAAATATTGAAAAAAATGGCAGAATATTTGAATAATTTGTTTTCTCCCTTTGTGTCTCTCTCTGAGGTTAAGATCTTATGGTAGAAGGAATGGCCTGTAGGTGCATACACAATAGGTAAGAGTTATCTTACTGCATTTCTGAGCCAGAAAACTGCTGAAATGAAGGATGTCTGGACAATCATTCTGATAGCCTAGGTTTCCCAGTAGTTGCTTATGATGTCTTGATCTCCACTTCCAGGGGTGTAGGCACAAAAAGTGGGATTAATCTTGCCTTTGTAGGAATGTCAGTAAGAGGGACTTCAATGACGTCACTGAAGGAAAACAAAATTTGCCACCTTAAAATATGCCTCTTGGACATAGAAATTATTTATGTTTGGTTATTTTTAAGAGAGAGTGGACATAGAAAAACACTGAATATAATAGATTCAAAGGAGCATCTTGTTGTGTACTTGACTTACTTTCATGTCTCTTTCTAGGAAAATTCTATCAATGACCCATGGAAAGTTATACTCAAACATCAACTCACTTCACCTTACAGGGGTTTTCCTGCCAATGAGAATTAGCCTGTTCCTCTTTATATTCATCGTTGTTATTTTTCTAACGGCTTTGTTTGGCAACCTGTCTCTGATTCTACTCATCTTCCTAGACACCAATCTCTGGACATCATGTATTGCTTACTTAGCTCTCTTTCATTGACCTAAACTGCAACTCCACAAATTCTACCCAAGATGGCTTTCCCATTTCCTCCACATCTTTTATCTTTCTTTGAAGGTACTTTTTGACCATTGAGTGTTATACACAAACACTGAAACATGGAACACTACAACAAATGATGTACTGTATGGTGACTAACATAACACAATAAAAAATTTTTTAAAAATTAAAAAAATAAAGAAATGGCATGAGCAATTTCAGGGATCCATTCAATTTTTCTGGATCTCTCCAGATACAGGAAATATAATTTGTTCATAAATTTTTGTTTTGTTTTCTCCTAATAATCTATTTTTAAAGATTTATTGATTTATTGATTGATTGAAGAGAAAGAGAGAATATGGAATGGACGAGGGGCAGGTAGAGAAGAAGAAGGAGAGAAGCAGATTCCTTGCTGAGCCTGGAACCCTATGCAGGGCTTGATCTCACAACAATGGGATCATAACCTGAGCCAATACCAAGAGTTGGACACTTAATCAACTGGATCACTCAGGTGCCCCACCTGTTAATGTGCGCTTTTTTTTTAATTGTAGGAGCTGTCTCAGCTAAGGACTTAGAAATATAGAACCATTATTTTGCACCACAAACATTTTTTGATACTATCTTATGATACTAAGTACCATGCCTCTATCTTCCTTTCTAGCAAACAAAGTCCAGATACATGGTGTGGATAGGCCATGGTATACCAGGGCCAACAAATATTCCAGTTTTCCTGAATTCTTCCAATATTCAGTACCTGAAAGAGATAAGGATTCTGTAATGGGTATCCCTGTTCAATTCCACATTGGCTCAGGTTATTTCCAGAGACAAGCCCTGACAAAAATACCAGACATTCACACATTTTCCTGATTTACATGATGATTCCTTTCCTACTCACTCATTCTAACATTCTCAAGGCTGGCGTCACGTGTATGTGGCCTATGTGCTTCTACTGGGTCCAAGACTCACAAAGTCTCCTTTATTTGCTTCAATGTCCTGTTTTTGCCATCTTGAATGTTTTAAAAATTATTTTTCTCTGAGTCCATATGTGAGCAGAGGAGCTGGGTGACAGCATTACTACATGACTTTGGTCCAGCAACAGTGCCTGCACAGATGGGCTCAGACAGCATGCTCACCCAGCAGTCGCCCTAGCCTCCTCATAGGAACACACTCATTTTGCTCAAGGTCCCACAGGACCCCAAGGGAGTAGATCTGTTGGGAAAGGGACTAAATTGGAGACAGTGATGACAGCAGCAGCTGGAGAGACAGCGACAATGATTGAAGGGGCCACGATCAGGAGAGAGAAGCCCCTCTGCCTGGCAAGAGCAGTGACTCATGATAGGGGCATGGGCTGACTTCCAACCCAAAGCCCTTTCCTGTGTGATTTACACATTGATTAACTATCTTGCCTGACAGCCAGTATAGGAGATGCTATAGAGCTTAAGCAGTAATCCTCGTCTGTACATTATCACAAAATAAAAGTGCACACATTGTTATATATTGGGAATTTACTAGAATTAATAAAATAATCCAAAATCTATACTTTTAAAAAGTTCTGCAACATTGCAAAGTCAATGCCCACAGGTTTATAAACAAATACACCATTTAAAAATATTAAAAAGACATAAAAATTAATGTGAAATATTCTTGATGGAAAAGAATAGTTTTCATATAACATGCTAGAAGCAAGAAAGAAATAAGAGCACTTTACCTTGTAACTGAATATAACAGTGATAAAATGAACAAATGCATGTTTGAAACATGAAGTAGCTTCCAGTTTTTAAGAGTCCACATATTACCAGAAATTATAAAAGATTCATTAAATGCCATTTATTAAATTTTTATTTGAAAACAAATTCAAATTTATGTAGAAATTGATCCGTTTAAATCAGTTTATTAGAGAACTATTTGGGGAAAAAATTCTCCCAAGAAGTTACAAATTTTATATTTAGATAAAATATATTAAAAATGCAGTCTAAGATGTTGGCGAGGATGTGGAGAAAGGGGAACCCTTCTACACTATTGATGGGAATACAAGCTGGTGCAGCCACTCTGGAAAACAGTATGGAGGTTCCTCAAAAAGTTGAAAATAGAGCTATCCTACAACCCAACAATCACACTACTGGGTATTTACCCCAAAGATACAAAGGTAGTGATCCTCAGGGGCACGTGCACCCAAATGTTTATAGCAGCAACGTCCACAATAGCCAAACTATAGAAAGAACCTAGATGTCCATCAACAGATGAATGAATAAAGAAGATGTGGTATATATATACAATGGAATACTATACAGCCATCACAAGAAACGAAATCTTGCCATTTGTAACAACGTGGATGGAACTAGAGGGTATTATTCAGAGCGAAATAAGTCAATCAGAGAAAGACAATTATCATATGATCTCTCTGATATAAGGAACTTGAGGGGCAGGGTGGGGGGTCGTGGGG